>PVKA01006765.1:7091-81729 GCA_004027165.1 Ctenomys sociabilis | reverse complement strand
CCCACCCTGCTGTGTCCACTGTCTTCTGGGTAACATCCCACTGAGCCACCCCAGGCTGCCCATCTGATTCCCTGTCCCAAGAGGCACTTAGAGAAAGAGGTCCTAACACACAAAGGCTCAAGTGATACAAAGAGGCCACCCTGGCAGCTGCAGCACCCCACCCCCAGACTTCCCAGAGGAACCAACAGCTGGAAGACCTGGAGCAGATCTGCCCAGAGAGGATGCGTCAGTGCCCTGCCTGTGCCAGATGCTACCCAGTGGTCTCCCTGCCATGGACAAGAACAAGAGCTTCAAGGAGAACCACGGGGTACTTCACTATGAGCACACTACCTCTGTGGTAGCCAGTGACTGCCCATCCTTGCAGACTTTATAGAGGATTGGGATTCCCCCTGGGCTCTACCCCCGGACTTCAGAGACAGCCCCCAACCTTAGAGAACCCACTCTACAAACATGGTAAGATAGCACAAAGAAAACTTGACCCACACACTGAGAAAGGCCACACAGCCTCCTACTCCAGGGACCTCAGAGTTCAGGGGTGAGTGGCAGGGAAGCCCTTGATTCCACGTTCAAAGTGTGTTGAGGAGGGGCCAGGTGTGGTGGCGCATGCCTGTAATCCCAGCACTCGGGAGGCTGAGACAGGAGGATTGTTGTGAGTTCGAGACCAGCCTGAGCTACAAAGTGAGCTTAAGGCCAGCCTGAACTGCATAGTGAGACCCTGTCTCAAAAAGACAAAAAGAAAAGAAAAGAAAAGTGTGTTGAGGTGAAGGGCAAATACCAGGTCACACTGGCACTTGGCAGAACTAGAGAGGCTGATTCCAAGGGCATATGGCCCACCCAAAAAGAGAAGGTGACTATGGCAGGCATGGGGAGAGCTAAGGACCTGTTCAAAGGTACCAGAAATGCATATCCCCAGAGGGAGGTGCTAAGCAGATCCTCCCTGAGTCCAGGCTAGAGGGGCCAAATGGTTTCTCAAGCTTGAGGTGAAAGTGTGTTAGGACAAAGAGGAAATTAAATACTGCAGCCATGGAGTGGCTAGAGATCATAACCCAGGCAGAAGGGAAGACTAAGAACCAGAAAATCCAGACAGATAAAGGAAAGTAAGGATGGGCTGACCAAGGGCTTCAGGGCCAGAGCTGTGCTGGGGAGTGAGTGGACAGCTGCCTACCACCTGGTGGGACAGACGTCTGCACTGAGAGGCAGGATTGGAGGAGTGAGAGAGCAGCGTCCTGGGCAGGCACAGGTGAGTGTGTGGTAGACCTAGACACACCCTGTGCTCTGAGAGAAGTCTGGAGTTTGATTTGTGAGAGGTTTGGGAGAGAGAACATTGGGGACAGTGCAGGGGGTGCTGTCCGCAGCATCGAAGGCTAGTACTGCTGTGGTGGTACCTCCAGAAAGGAGGCATTCACCATTGTGCTGCAGGTAAAGCCCAACCTGACACAAGCAACAGCCTCCCCTGGACAACAACCCTGGGCATCCAATACAGCCTCCTTCCCTTCTGGAAGGTGACCCTCAGGGCCAAGGAACAAAGATGCCTTCATTCTGGCTCCTCTGTGTCCACTCACATTATGCACATCACTGAAGCAGCATTAGTGCGTACCTGCAGACCTCACCCCAAGGGCACAGTGTCAGGGGAGCCAGTCCACTGGGACAGGCTGAGAACTGTGCAAAGCTTTTAGAAAAACCGTAAGATTCCATTGCTGGTTACCAAGTATGAGATAGAAACAACTCCTTCCATCTGGACTTCAGTCTAGACCTTGCACAGGATGTGGCTGTCCCAGAGACTGGGAGGAATGAGCCAGCAGCAGAGCTGGGCTGCAGTGCCATGTGCTGCGGGTCATCAGGAGTCTCTGGACAGGTTCAAGCCATGCCTCCTTGCAGGCACACCTCTCTGAGACTCCCCCTCCTCACCCACAGAACACTACAGATACTGCCAGCTCCTTCTTGAGGGCATTAGCAGGGCCATCTATTCCTTCATCTGCTTGAAGAAGCACCTCTTGAACACATTTGCTACACTCAGCTGGCAGGTGGGAACTACACAACTCAGATGTAGAGCAGTTGATCAGTGCCAACCCACAAAAGTAGCTGAAACCACTCAGAGCCTGGGGATACACCCACCTCAACACAGCTTTCGACTTCCACTCAGACATGAAAACCAGCAAAGCCAGCTTCAGCCCACTTCTGGAGCAAATTTGATGCATTTGTGTGGGGTACACAAAACAGAGTTGCCGTCATATAAATTCTTATTAGGATTTGCTAGAAGAAGATACTTCATGTACTGTGTGTATGCATGCATGTGTGCGCGTGTGTATGTATGCATGTGTGTGTGTGTGTCTGTGTGTGTGTGTGTGTCTCTGTGTCTGTGTGTCTCTGTGTCTCTGTGTATGTGTTTATACAAAGGAGCTGTTCAATAGGTTTACAGGATCAGAAATGGAAGAGTCCCAGTGACCATCTGCAGAACCAGAGGTGGGTGAATGCAAAATGATCGTCTGTGTGTTCAAGAGTTGGAGGTTCTAGTCAAAGCTAAAATCCATGGCTCTCACTGCAGAATATAGTACAAATCTGCACCAGAAAGCTAAAGAGTCTACCCTGGATGGATGGAAGAATCTGCATGGAAAGCCTGAAGGAACTGGAGACCAATGTCTAGAGGCAATGGCAAAACCTGGAGCTCCTCTGAAGAAAACAGAAGGATTTCCTTCTCCTTCCCCTTTTTATTTGCCCCAGGGTACAAGCCTATTGGTTGGTGCCATCTACATCCTAGCTTGATCTTCCCTTCTCAGTGGCTAGCCTGTGTGTCAATCATTCACAGACACACCCAGAGCTTGCTAATCAACTAGTCACAAGTCATTCCTTGTCAGCTTAATAAGACATGTTTCTTTAAACTATATTTAAATTTCTAAGTACATTATTACCAAGTTTGTAATTATACCTATCATGATACAACCATCCTGTATATAAAAGGAAACACATAAATTTCCTCCCTGGAATAAAAGGCAAATATTTCTCTGAGTGATGTTTATTTTTATACTAACATTATATAACTTAAAAGTTACAGATTTAACAGCACTTAAAAAACTGATGTTGTCGATGAACATTTGATACTAAGAGAAAAATAATATGTAAGGCCAGGGAGATGGCTCAGTAGATGGCTCTTGCCTGGCAAGCGCAAGGGCCTGAGTTCAATCCCCAGTTCCACAATAATAACAATAATAATAATATACTTAATATATGCACATGCAAGCCGGGCATGGTGGCACATGCCTGTAATCCCAGCACTCAGGAGGCTGAGGCAGGAGGATTGTTGTGAGTTCAAGACTAGCCTGAGCTACAAAGTGAGCTTAAGGCCAGCCTGAACTGCATAGTGAGACCCTGTCTCAAAAAGACAAAAAAAAAAAGACAAAAAAAAAATATATATATATATGCACATGCATATAAACAAAACAGGAAAGAAATACTCATGACAACTACAGTCCTTATTTCTGTCATTGGTCACATACCTGCAGCTGGCTTTTTTTTTTTTAATTTATGTATTTGGTACAGGGTCGCACTACACAGCTCGGACTTGTAGTGATCCCCCTATGAAGATCAGCCTCCCCAGCACTAGGATTATAGGCACACACCACCACACCCAGACTCAATACCCGATCAGTGCACCCAGGGATCGGTGGGGCATGTGGTGCTCGGGATTGAACTCCAGTCCCTGTGCTTGCCTAAGAAGGCGCTTCCTCAGCTGAGCTATCTCACCAGCCCTGAAGCTGGCATTTTTAACCACCTTCCTCTACATTCCTTTGGCCTTCAGCAAGCACCTCAGCAGGGCTTAATTATAAATCTGTCTGAGTCACTTTCTTCATGTCAGGACAAAATACCCAACATAGTAAGTTAAGGGAGGGGGCTGGGGAGATGGCTCAGTGGGATAAGTGCTTCCCTGGCAAGCACAAGGGCCTGAGTTCAATTCCCAGTTCCACAGGGAAAAAAAAAAAAAAAATAGTGAGTTAAGGGAAGACATTTATTTTGGCTCATGTCTTTGTTTTATTCTGGATTTTTATTTTTATTAGTATATGTTGATAGTGTATAATGATTAGACTCAGCTCACATTTTCTGCCCATAGTTGGCAGGCTCCAGGGCAGAAAGACATGGTAGAAGGGCCTGGATGAAGGCAAGCTGCTCATTTGTGGTGGTCAGGAAAGCAGAGAGCGAAGGCAGTGGAAGAGAGACAGACTCAGACACATGCCTGCAGGTCACACCCCATGACTCACCTGTGGGCCAGACCCCTCCTCCTGATGTCACATACCATGTCCCTGTAATTCCATCACCTTTCAAAGGCCCTCCTGTGGGCACAGGAGGCTTTGAGGGACCATCTAGTTCTATGCCATAACACTGTTCCTATGGGGTCTACAGTCAGGTATTGGACAGGCTGGGTCTAGAGAAGGAAATCCAGAGGATCCCATGCTCCCAGCCCTACCCCACCCCACCCACTGCAAAGGTCCTGGATATTAGGGGAGTGTGGCTTCTGGGGACCCTCCTGGATGTGGATCCTGGGTCAGCTACATGGTGATGTGACCGCGAGCAAAGTAACTTACTTCTGTGACACTGAGAAGGTCATATGAGGTCTAAAGATAACATCAGATGCTGACATGTGCTGGGCCTTCTGCAACTCTGAGTCACAAATAACCCCAGATGTGCCACCTTGAATGGCTCACATTACGCCCCATCTGGTTTACTTCATAGCAAAAGGCGGCCTTTGTGGGTTCATGGCCCTGGTTTGAATCATCAGTATGCACAAGCATGGTTCTTTTCCTGTTTTGCATAGTAATTCCATTTCTGCAGGAGAGTAGAAACCCTGGCAGCACATCTGAAAGCCAGCCTGCACAGCTTTGAAAAACCATCTCACCCCCTATGCTTGCCTCCTGCCTTTCCCAGTCCCCCTAGTGACCACTACATGTGGGGTGTTTTGAGAACAGCCCCCAGCCTCCTGTACTTATACTTGTTTCTGTGAAGCAACAGGAGCCCTAGAAATGTCCACCCAGTGCATCCTGGAATTTCCAGGCCCTTCTGGGACAAAGAAGAGGGTGTGGATCCCGGAGAGGACATACCTGGCTATGGGAATGAACAGTGGTGAAGTTTGTTTGCATGCCTGAATAGGGAAAGAGGTAGACAGGAGGAGACAAAGTAACTCCCTCAGCTATGGTTCAGGACTCTGAGCAGGACTGATGTGTCCGCCAGAGAGGAGCACTGACTCAGGCCACTCCTCGCTCAAGGGTACAACCTCTCCCACATTGTGCTGTCCTCTGCCCTGTGCTTCTGTCCCATGCTTCTGCCCCAACTCCTTTCTCCCTTTTCTGCCCAGATACTGCTCAAAAGACATGGCCTATGTGAAACCTCTTCTTACCTCTCCTAGTACATCATTTACAAATGAGTTTGGCTACAAGTAAGAGAAAACTTGATTGCAATAAGTTAGGTGAATGTCGGATTATTTTTCTTACATAATAAGTCCAGAGGAAGGGCCAGGGAGATGGCTCAGTAGAATAAGCACTTGCCTGGCAAGTGCAAGGGCCTGCGTTCAACCCCCGACTGAACCCAAATGCATAAAAAGAAATAGAAAAAAAAAAAAAAAAAGAAGGATCTCACTGCAAAGCACATTGAAAAGAAGTCCAGAGGTATACGGTATTGGCTCAGTGAAAACCACTGCAGTTCATTTGGCTCTTCCCGTGACTGCTACTGCACTGATCATCACAGACCCTATCAAAGCAAGCAGAAGGGGAGGAAAGCAGAGGCAGTGACAGCAGACTTCCGCTCATGTTTGCCTATTTATAAGAGGCCATAGAATGTTTTCCATAGAAGAGGTGTCCAGCTGCTGAGATCTGGAAATAAGCACTCAGAGGACACACATATGGGCTTCCCATGGCTTAAGGCCCCCCACAGCTATGCCTGCCTGCCTTTGCCAAAACCTGACCAGTCCTTGGCCCAAGCCCCAAGCATGCAGATGAGTGAGATGTTCTTCCTGCCCTCAAAGCTCCCAGTCCAGCAGGACATAGACATGCAGACAATTAGGTGTGATTCAGTGCATGAGTTCTCTAATTGGTCATAGAGAAGGTGCTGAGAGCAAGCAGAATAGAGCCCTTGGCTCTGCCAAGGAGGGCAGGACACTTAGGCCAAGGGTGAGTTGGCATCTTGACCAGATGTTCTTTATTTTCCTTCCTCTTCCTGCTCTGCTGTGGGTTTGCAGTATTGCTTGTAGAGTGACTGCCCCTGCTGGGGCTAGAGCTATCCCATTTAAATTTAGAGCATTACCTAAAGTTAAGTGATTGTGCCCTAGCTTGGCGCATTGAGCTTTCACAGAACAGAGAGGCGCATCTAGTTGGAGGTCTTCAGGTCACTGGGAGCAAGCCCTAAAGAGGACTGTGGAGCCTCGTCTCTCTGCTTTCCTCTATGTCCCACTGATGAGGTGAGTAGTTTGCCAGGGACTGAAGTCTCCAGAACTATGAGACAAATAGACCTGTTCTCTTTATAAATTGATTATAACATACCTATTTTTAAAAGACACAGAAAGCTGACTATCATGGCTGGCTAGCTCTCAAAGATAGCAAATGATATTCCCATGAGCGAGCTTCCCGTGTCCAAGCCAACCAATCCGGAGCCCATGGCTCAGCCACGCCCTTTAGCACACACTGAGCTAATTTTCCTCCTTCCCTGGGCCTTCCTACAAGTCAGATAACACTGAACCATCCAATCCCAAGCTTGGTCAGCCCGGCCTCCTTTGTCAGCCATTCCTCCCCAGAGAGTACCCTCCTATCTGTGGTCAGCTTTCTGTGTGATCCTACAGGATTTTGTGTGCTGCCTTGTTTTGGGGATCTGTGACTTCTTTCTTCCTAAAGATCATTTCCATGTCTTCATGATTTTTTAGAACATATAGACATTTCAAAAGAGCTGGATCTAAGGAATATAATGATGTTACTGTTGGGATTAGCTAGTACATCTCTGGACAAGCCTAACCAGGAACTTCAGCCACTAGGTACCCACCAATCAACGTAACCACTGAGATGATAATCTTCATACAGAGGAGAGGATGATGCAGAAGGGGGTCCTTCCTCAAGCCTGAACCCTCTCCAGTACTCCCAACTCCAGAACTGCATGGTAATTACATGGTGCTCCTGTTGCCTGCATCACAGGATGGTTTGGGAGGCAGTGAGGAGGGATCCCACTGTCACAAAGAGAACATCAGACTTGGCCATGTAACAGCTGGCACTGGTGAGTACCTGCCCTAGGCAGGCTCCATCCTAAGCTCTTCAGTTGTATGCAACCATTTATTCCCAACCATAAACAGACACGATCCTATTGTTGCAGGCAGTGGAGTTAGCTAGAAATATTATAGGCAGTCAGACAGGGCCAGGGCTTGGAAGGAGATAACACAGAAGATGAGATACCTTACAGCTGTGGGAGGGACGGTTGCTCCTGCTGCGAGCCAAACCTAAAGCCCAAACAAATGCTAGCCTCCATAAAGATTAGCATCGGGCATTGATCATTACCCTGAGAAAACCAGGAAGAATCATTATCTGATGGCCACCAGATAAGGTCGTGTTTTACATTCATGCCCCCTTGCTATGTGACTCCCTTCCCCATTTGATGCTGGGCCTAATCTATTTTACCTGAGCAATGGTGCTTATAATCCCATTGGCTGACCATAGTTTTGTCCCACCCTGAATCCACCTAAGCAAGTTCCCTTTCACTCCACCTTAGCCCTGCATAGTTTTACACTATAAAAGTCCCTGGAAGAGACAGATTTCTGGGGACTCCCCACTCGAGCCCTCCTCCTGTCCCTCAGACAGAAGCTTTCTTTCCCTCAATAAACATATTCGCTCATAACCTCCATTTGTTCCTAAAATTCATTCTTCGGTTTTAGAGAACACAAACTCGTCCAGGTCCAGGTCAGGTCAGGAGATCATTTTACCCTATGTCATTTGGAGGTTCCCTGTATCATTTGGAGGTCACCCACCCAAGATCAGTTTTTCTCCCTGTATCACTACGACTAAGATACTATTTTGTCCCATTTTAAAGGAACCAAAACACCATGCACTTAAGTAATCTGCTAGTAAGTAACTGGCTAAGTAAGCTCACACAGCCAGTAGGTGATAGACCCAGGATTTGCACTCGGAGGTGTGATTCAAGAATGCTTATTCCAGAGCACGCAGTGGGGGAGAAACCTGGATCTTGGGCACTGCAGTTATCTTACTGACATCTTCCTCAGAGAGGTCTTGACAGGTGTGGTTTTGCACCCCGTCACCCTAACACTTTGGGAGCAAGTCCAGCCTGGGCAACTTAGCAAAACCCTGCCTCAAAATGTTAAAAAGAGCTGGGATATAGCTCAGTGGGAAGGCCTGGGCTCATTCCCCAGTACCATGAAAAAGAAGCAGAAGCAGATTGGAATGGAGGGCAGAAGCCGGCAGCTCCTTTCCTCCTGTGAAGCAGAGGTGCGGACCACAGGCTTCACTTTCGTGAGTAGGAGCCAGGTGCAGACCCTCCCCTGGGACACCCTCTGCAGGAGCCCCCAAGCATGCCGGCCTCCTCAGTCTCTCTGCAGCTCTGTCCCACAGCACCTGTAAGTAATCACAACACTCAGACTACTGTTTGTTTTTGTTTGTTTGTTTGTTTGTTTGTTTTGGTGGAACTAGGGATTGAACTCAGGCCTTTGCACTTGCCAGGGAAGTGCTTATTCCATTGAACCATCTCCCCAACCACAGCACTCCAGAGGCTAAAGCAGGAGGATCATGGGAAGTTGGAGGCCGGCTTGGGCTAGCGAATTCAAGTCCAGCCGTTACATAGTGAGTCTGTATTTCAAAAACCCACACAAAAAAAGAAAGAATCCTAAATAATTATTTTTATTGCCCTAAGGAATATTATTAGGACAACTGATGAAAAAGAGACTCTAGGTTAGATTGCACTATATTATACTTTGTTGTGCTGCATTGGACTCCACTGGACTGTACCAGACCAGACTGGACCAGACTGGATTAAACTGCACTGGACTGGACCAGACCAGAGAAGATTAAATTGGACTAATGTCCTAACTAATGTGCGATTTGTTTTTATTTTGTACTTATATGACAATATCTTTGATTTCGGGGAAATACTGAAATAGGAGTCCAACAGTCTAAAAATCAGAAAAATAAAAATAAATATGAAGATATATGTGGGGGCAAGAAAAATCATGCAAATGTGGCAAGATGTCACTTGGAATGTTTGGGTGAGGGTATGTGGGGATTCTTTGTACTATTTTTAGAAGTTCAAACTTACTTCTAAATGTAAAAGTCTTAAAGATTGAGATAACCCTAAGACAATCTCCAAACAAAAACTTGACACATGCCACCCAGCATGTCCAGACGGAAATGGTGGGAACCAGACAGGGACAGAGGACTAGCACACAGCCCAGGCCCCTGCTCTGCAGAAAACAAGCAATTAAGATGGCTCAGGTTGCAGGTCGCAGGAAGCAGGCCCAGACACAGGCCTTAAGTCTCATTTCAGGCTGTCATTCATGTAGAGCAATGAAGAGGAGAGAAAAATGGAGCTGGAAGGAGGAATGGTGGAATGGAAAGCCTGTAGCAGGAAACAGGCCCTACCTGCCACACCTTGCCTCCCACAATGCACCTGCACACTGAAGCTAGAAGAGACAGTGCAAACAGGAGTGAGAAAGGTGGGCAGAGGGCCCCAAGGCCTCCGTAGGTCAGAAAGATGTTACCACAGTCTGCACATGTTGAGACCAGAAGGACTGCTTTACACAGATGGTGTGGATTAATCACTTTCCACTTGCAGGGACAAAGTATCTCACACCTATAACTTAAAATAAAAAGCTATAGGTCACAGAGATAGCTCAATAGAATAAGTGCCTGTTTGGCAAGCACAGGGTCCTGAGTTCAATCCCCAGTACTGCCAAAAAAAATTAAATATCTCATGATTCCACTTATATGAGGATTCTAGAGTAGTGAAACTCAAAGATCAGATCAGTGGTTCCCAGGAGTTAGGAAAGCAAGAATAGGGACACATTGTTTAACGGATACAGAATTTCAGTCTGGACCATGAGGAAGTGTTGGAGGTAGATGCTATGAGGATTTGCACAGCAGTGCGGTATGGACCAGCCAAATAGCTCAGCAGATTAAAGCCCCTGCAAGCAGGCACAGGGGCTGGGGTTCAATCCCCTGGGGCCTGCCTTGGCAGCCCCGTCCCTGGGGTGCACTGAGACAGCAATTGAGACTGGGCATGGTGTTGCGCCCCTGTAATCCCAGCTCTTGGGAGGCTGTGAACAGGTGGATCACTAGGAGCCCGATCTAGTAGTGAGACCCTGAACACCCTGTAGACCCTTCCCTATAATATAAGAAAGAAAGAGAAAGAAAGAAAGAAAGAAAGAAAGAAAGAAAGAAAGAAAGAAAGAAAGAAAGAAAGAAAGAAAGAAAGAAAGAAAGAAAGAAAGAAAGAAAGAAAAGAAAGAGTCCGGTGTGTGTGGTGTCTGTGCAGCTTACACCTCCAATGTGGAGCACGACAGATTCTATCTAAAGTTTACATATAAGTAAAAAGATGATACACTCTTATAAACCGCATAACATAATAGATGAAATATATACCTTCATGATATACAAGATGGGCAGCTTTAAGCATCATATCTGTTCTTTGAACACATGAAGAACTAGCCTGCCCCTGACAAGTTACCCAGGGGCCTCTGCTATCGTAAAAGCGAAAGGCACAGGTCTGATTTGTGCAGTTTTTCTAAACCAGAGAAGATGATGGCAGTGGTCCCCGCAGGCCCACTGGGCACCTCACCCTCTAACTCCACCCTTAGCCTTGGAACAGTTGGGTCCCCCTGCCTTGTCCTCGACTTTGTAAGCATCTTCCTCTTCACAGGGCTTTGTGATAATCAGGGAGACTGTGTAAGACTCCTAGAGGGCAGCGGGTGCCCAACAGAAGCAAATCCTTAGAATTGCTATTAAACTCCTCTAGCCATCACCAAAATCACACGGCATAGCTGTTATCATCCATATTTTACAACCGAGAGAGAAGACGTTACTCACCCAGTTCTCAGATCGGAGATTTCAACCAAGCAGCAGTTTGACCTCAAAACCCCAGATCCTTCCATTGCAGCCTGCATGGGCCTCACTTAGGCGGTGCGGATTCTGGGGCTCAATGACACTGGCAGGAGGGAAAGGCTCAAATGCCCATGGAGACCAGCTAGGTAATAAGGGCCAGCATGTAAAAGCCACCAGGCGGAGTCTACAAGCTATCTCTGCTCTTACCAAGCTATGGGGCAAGTGAGTCACTGTGTAAAAACCTATAAGTGATTGTGTTCTGAAATCTGAACACAGGTGTGGTAGCGCACACCTGCAACTCCAGCACTTGGGAGGCTGAGGCAGGAGGATCACCATGAGTTCAAGGCCAGCCTGGGCCACGCAGGAGCTCAAGGTCAACCTGCACTACAAAGTAAGACTCTATCTCAACAAACAAATAAAGAAAATTACTTAGAGAGCCCAGGGAAATAACTCAGTAGAATAAGCACTTGCCTGGCAAGCGCAGGGTCCTGAGTTCAATCCCCAGTACCCCCTCCCAAAAAAAAGTAGAAAATAAACACTAAAAACAAAAATATACAAAGCCGGGCTTGGTGGCGCAGGCCTGTAACAGACGAACTCCATGCAGTGGCTTCCAGAAGAGGGCTACAGCAAGCAAAAACTCGGGAGGCTGAGGTGTTGTGAGTTCGAGACCAGCCTGAGCTACAAAGTGAGCTTAAGGCCAGCCTGAACTGCATAGTGAGACCCTGTCTCAAAAAAGACAAAAAATAAAATAAAATAACAAAAATATACAAATAATTTAATTTACTTCCAACTGTACCTCCCCTCCCTTCGTTTTTTCTTTCATTTCTTCATTCCTTCTTTTCTTTTACCATGATCCATGCACGCCTACAGCATCCAGCAGGTGGAACAAACCCCCAGCCCAGCCACCAGATGGCTACACAGAGGATGTGGGAGGGTGGTAGAGACCCTAAGGAGCCACAAAGTTGAAAATGTCCTAAACAGAGACAAATAGTCATTTGTTTCCACAGAGCGGCCCCAGACCAGGGATGCCAGGACTTGCCATCTGTCAATAGATACACAAAATGTAGATTTGGGAGAAAATATGTAACTTTGAAACAAGAGTACTTGTTTATGTTTTCTGCCATGCAGACAAAATAAGCCAGGTAGGGCAACTCCTCCACTCCGCATGAGGAGCAAACCGTAACCAAATGCACACTGCATACCTGTCAGCCTCCTACAGAGACAGCCCTGCTGTAGGCTGCACACCAGACTTCAAGTCGCAAACACCCACAACATGACGGCACCGCCCAGCCGGTCTCCTAGGCTGGACCAGATCAGATCCAGGGCAGGAAGGACAGTGGGGAGCTCTGGTGTGAGATGCTCCCCAGCAGTCCTGGCCCCTCCCCCTCCAGAGAGCCCGCCGCAGCCCCCCTACTTCATCCTGCCAGATGCTCACCCTGCGTCCATGAGGGGACTGTGCACCAGCCAGCCAGGCTAATTAAAGAGGACTTTTCCCTCAGAGATGAGTGTATATGAAAATATCAAATATTAATCACTGGCAACATTAATTTATAATAATGCTTGTCTTCCTCTCAACTTTCAAGCCAACATCTGGTGTGACTGCTTTGAAACACTCAGCTTTATCAAGGGAATTATAAATAGCCTGAGTGAAAACCTTCTTCACCTTGAACTGAACAGACGAACTCCATGCAGTGGCTTCCAGAAGAGGGCTACAGCAAGCAAAAACAAAAGCAAATCCAGACTGGATCTGTCTGGGGAAATAGTTTAAAACAGTTTTCCAAAGGAAGAAGAAAGAAGAAGAGGAGGAAAGAGGGAAGGGGAGGGGTGGGAGAGAGCCAAGGGGACTCTGTGTCCCTGGTCCCCATCAACCCTCTTCAGGGTCACAGGTCAGGACCTTTCTCCACCCGGGGCTATTTTGGGATGGACTGAGGTTCACGGTGAGGGCTCCTTGTGCCACTTCTCTACCTGTCTGTACTTGTGCTTTGGGTCTTGGAGGTCCAGACAGAGCCCACTTTGTCCACACAGAAGGAAGACTTCATTCACCAGCCCACCAAGCACTGTTGCACGCTAAACTCAGCTGCTAACCGCAGTCCACGCTTCCAGCGCACCCTCTGGGCAGCTCCCTCAGCAGCGGTGGCTTGCCCCATCTCCTGTGGCCCTCGGCAGGGCCCTCGGCAGGGCCCTGGGCTGGGTGCTAGTGCAGAGAAGACTGAGGTTGGAGAAGCTCCCTCCCCAGAATCCAAGGGGCCGAGCCAGGGCTCTCCTCAGTGGGTCACAGCGAGTCGCCAGTGGTCTCCTCCATGCCTAATCTGGGTCTAACACTTCTCACGCTGCTAAGTGTCCAGCCCCCTAGTCCTGCTCCCCAGACATCCGGACCCCCTATGTCTGGAAGGAGCACCGCACTCTGGGCACTTAGCAAGCACTCCCAGGTGAAGGCAGCCTGGGGCGCCACTGTGGGCAACCCTGTAGGCAGCCCATGGGACAGGCATTCGTCAGCATGGAAACAGACCCAGAGCTGCCTGACTCCTTGGGGAGCTGAAATGTCACCTGAGCCTTGGTCCTGAAGGACCGAGAAGACAGGGAAGGAGAAGACAGGCCAGCAGAGGGTGGAGACAGAGAGACAGTGGGAGATTGTTTCAGCACATGCTGAAACACAGACCTGCTCCCCACAACCCCTCAGGAGCTCGGAACACCTCTGGAACACCCCATCAATGGCCCTCCAAGGCCACATGCTTTTCCAAGGCTGCCCACACGGGTCTCCCAAGCTCCTAGAAGGTTGGGGTTGTCTAACAGGGCGACCCAGGATGGTACTCTCCCTTCCCCTGCCATGGGAGTGTGGTAAGGGCTCCTGCGCTGCCTGTGAGCTGACATCCTAATGCATCCCAGCAGGCTCCCAGGGTCAGGTGGTCCCAAGGAGTAGGGTGTGGGACTGGGTCTCTGATGCATGGGCCTGGGTCTCTGCTGCCTGGACCCTCTGACACCCTTTCTATACACCAAGGAACCCGTGTTATGGCTGTGTAGATGCCCCCCCCGAAGTCATGCTGTCACAAGTGGGGCTTTTTCAGAGGTGGCCAGACCCACAGCATGCAGTACTGCAGTTGACACATGGTGCAGTGCGGGCTCGAGGGCCTTAGCACAAAGACAGTGTATGCTGCCAGGCTGAGTAGCCTGGATAATGTAAAGGAGGCAGACAGACACTGCTACGATCCCTCACTTGCTTGCTCTTGCAGTCTTCTGCCTGCCATGAACTGCTCCTCCTCTATGATTCCCCTCTGCCAGAACACCCTGCCTCAGAGCCAGCCAATTATGGACCCAAACCTCCACAAACTGTGAGCTTAATAACCATTTTCCCTTTAACTTGGGGGGTTGGGAATTTGGTCTCAGCAATGAGAAAAGTAACTAAGACAGCCCCATCTCACCTCCCCACTGGGCCCAGAGGAGCTGTTGAGAATGTTCTGGGAGCTTGGCCCCTGCACCTGCAATGATCCCCAGCATCCAGGTCTTGGGGGAGTCCTGGACCTCAGAGAAGCAGAAACCACTGCCCCTTCCACAGGGTCCTTCTTTTCTTCTCTCTGTGTCCTTTTTCCCTATGTTGTTGTGGCCACCAAGGTTTGCACAGGACCAATGAGTAGCCCAGGAAGCCTTGTTCAGTGGCGCAGCTAGGGACACACACACACCCTGTCCCTTCTGCCTTCCCCCTTCCCCTCTGCTTGCTGGCCCTTATTTAACGTGGGGCTTTTCCATAAGAGGAAAGTAGAATTTTCACTACTGTTCAGCCAATCCCCTCCAATGGTTGGGGTGACCGAGTTATTGGGACCATGTTTCAAAGTGGGTGGAAGGCCCAAGGACCATGGTGTCAGAGTCACAGCTTGCAAACAGCTCCATGAGTCGATCCCATGGTCACCCAGGACTTCACCAGGGCATTTTGTCCTGGCCTCCCTAACTAAGTATAAGAGAGCTGGGAACCGCTGGCCCATGGGCTGAACGACAGAGACATTCACTAGCCCTGCACTCGCCTGGGGCAGCCACCAGCAATGGTGACATGTGTCTGGGAATGCATGCCCTCAAGTAGGTTTGATTTGAACACAATATGTGGAAATCCAGAACAGAAGTCAGAGCCCACTCACCTTATGTTTTATTCTAGGGGAAGAAAATGAATAGCGCTGTATGAAGAGCAAATCCCATACTGAGCAAACATTCCATTTTACTTTGTAATAGTGACTCGTGTGTTTAAACAAGGTATTAAAAAGCTTAGATAAGATGTGTGTATCTCTGTTTCAGGACCAATTGCTACCACGCTCTGCCTACATAAGCCTGGGCTTCTGCCCCTCTCAGGGACAACGACACTGTGACAACTTCTTCCCACCGCCGTTGCACACGGCAGCACTGAAGGGCATTCAGAAGTCTGTGCCCCTTCCTGACCCCTTGATCTGCTTACTCCACCCAGGACAGGCTTCCTGATAAGCCCTGCTGCATGCACTGGTCCCAGAGGTCCAGTCACCAGGCCGACAACCCAGGACTGACTGAGATGGCCTCGCAAAGGAGCCAAAACCATCACCATCGTCCTTTCCCACAGCACCTCCACGTGATAGGCCTTGCCCTGAGGGCTCTGCCCGTGCTGACATTTAACCTCCATAACAATCCTAAGAGGTTTTAGTATTATTGCCATTTACAGACTGGGAAACTGAGGCACGGAGTTTAGTAAACTGACGGCAGTCCTCAGTTATAATTTGCTGAGTCAGAGCAGGCTGTGTTGCTAACCATTGTGTTCTTCTACCTCTCAGGGAACACAATCAAGGTAACTGCCACCAATTCAGTGAGAAGTGCCAAGGATCACAGCGACAGCTGCCAAAACAACTGTCAAACTGCCCTTAACCCTAGTGGCTTGCTTCATCTTTGGGGCTTAACTTTGTGACAGAAATATGGGGACTCCTAGGGCTGGGAAGATGGCTCAGTGGAATAAGCACTTGCCTGGCAAGTGCAAAGGTATAAGTTCAATCCCTGGTTCCTCCAAAAAAAAAAAAAAAGAAATATGGGGACTCCTCTCTGATTTGTTGATATCAGAAGCAAGCCCCTGGCTTCTCACTCCTCCCTGTTTCTCCTTTACAAGGCCCAGATAATCTTGCTCTCCAAACTTCAGCCCCTCCTTCCCCTGGCCTAGACTCTCTTGCCCATGCAGTCAAGGCCTGCTGGACGCCTGAGACTTCTGACAGCCACACCCCTGATCTCTGCCACAAGGCCTGGAACTGGTATTTCTGTGACTTGTGGGTAACAGAGACGAACAGGATGGGGGCAGAGGTAGTAAAGAATCTTGTAGGTAGGGGGCCACACGCAGACCATGTCCCTTCTGCCACCTGGGCCGGTCTGCCCGACTCAACCTCTCTATGCCCTAGGCAAGTGGGAGAGCCAGGGCAGTCAGGAGCAGGGGGAGGCTCCCGAGGTGCGGCACAGCCTTTTCTTCCCGATGCTGAGGGAAGCCTGGCCCAGCCTAAGATCTCTCACCGCAGCAAGCCTGTGGCTCTGGGCTGCGCAGCAAGGAATAACCCCAAGGAGGGTGAGGGGAACCACAACTTTATTCCCACTAAAGGATTAACTATCCAGGAAGCAGTTCCACAAGCAGGGCATTCGTGCATGGAATATGGAGAAGACTGTGCCAAGCACCTGCGCCTGTTAATACTATGTTGTGTGCAGGCACCTCTATGCCCACCACAGTGAGCAGTGCTTGGTACTCTGTAGAGGAAAGATAAAAGTTTCCCTATGCCCATTTATTTATTTGGTATAGGTTTCACTATGCAACTTGGACTCATAGTGACCCTCCTGCCTCATCCTCCCCAGCACTGGTATTACAGGTGTGCACCATCATGCTTGGTTCCAGGTCCAGCACGGTGCACCCGCGGTTCTGGGGCCGGCACAGCATGCGGTACCAGGGACGGAACCTGGGTCCTTGCACTCACCGGATAGGCACTTAGACCACCAAGCTATCTCCCCAGCCCCTTATGTTCATTTTAAAACTCACGTTTCAATAAACTGAAAGCCCAAATTGCACAGCGCTCAGTACAGTACTTTCTGACTCCTAACGAGGGGGTGCTTGTCTCCTGGATTTTATCTAGATAGCAAACACCTTGCACGCAGCTGTTGAAGAGCTCACCTCGGGAAGGAGATGGCCTGGGGCACAGACCTTAGCTGGTCCCGCAGCACTGGGGACTGCTCCAGGCACCTGAGAACACCAAGCCTTGCAGATGCCCAGGTCTTCTGTGTAGATTCATAAAATTTGCCTAAAACCTGCGCACATCCTTCCACGTACTTTAATTCTCTCTAGACTACTTGTCACACTTACTACAGCATAAATGCTGTGTAACCAGTTGTTACGCTCTATTACACAAGATAACAACAAGAGAAATATATGTTCAGTATAAATGCCCTTCTCCTCTTTTTGTTGTCTTGATTTTAATGCTTTGTTTTGACCCATCCATGTCTGCAGCCCTTAATGCGCACATGTGTGGAGTGGGTCCCTGTGCAGCCTCAGGTCCTTGTCTCATCCTCTTTCCCTCCTTTCTCCCATTGGCATCTACCTGTTGGTCTCTTTCCCCTTTGGGAGAGCTCTGTCTCTCCACTGCTATTATCTATCTTTTATTTTGCTCTGTCTACAATTTGAGTTGCTCACAGAAGAGAAACCATAAGATGGCGAAGCTGGGGAGTGTACTGCGCTCTACTAACATTGTGGTCTCCAGGAGTGCACATCCTCCTACACAGGGCTCCAATTTATCCTCCTTAGATTCTTTTTATTTTTAATATTTTTTCACCCTCTCATGGCTGAGTCCACGTGCAGAACTTCTGACTACAGAGTTCACCTTGTATGAAATTCTCCTCCTTGCTATCACAAAATAAATACTAATGGATCATTTTTAAAAATAACTATTTTCCTATAATCCCAGATCATTTGGAGGCTGAGGCAGGAAGATCACAAGCTGGAATCGAGCCTGGGCAACTTGGTCAATTTACCAAGATCCTCTTTCAAAATAGAATGAAATGAAATTTAAAGGGAGTAGAAGGTGTAGCTCAATATAAAAGCCAACGTTAAATCTGCAGCTCCACAAGAAAGCAAAGGGTGCCAGTTGCAGGTTCATGGAGTTATTCTCCAGCACTCAATGCCCATCCTTCCTGGTGCTAGGGGAAGGAAGGTCCCTGGAGGGCCAAGCCTGGCCCAACTGGTATTATTCTGTCTATCTCTGAACAAAAACAAGAAGACTACTCTTTTCTTTCTCTCTTTTTACCTTGTAGATTATGATTTTAATAGCTTTTTCATGATACAACTCACATAGCATACCACTCACCCATTTAAAATAGAATTTGCTTAACTTTTAGAATATTCACAGAGCTGTACAACCATCCCTCCCATCTAATTTTAGAACATTCTTGTTTCTCCCAAAATAAATTCCGAATGCAGGAACAGTGGTTTCCCGTCTTTCTGCCTCCACCCCACCCCTACCCCAACCACTAATCTGCATTGTGTTTCTATGAATTTATTCGGACATTTTACATAAACAGACTCAGAATGACGTGGTCATTTGCGGCTGGCCTCCTTCACTTAGTGTGATGTGGCCCAGACCCTGAAGCCCCTGCCGATGTCACCTTTCTCTTTGTCTTGAGACCCCTGCCCCCTATTCGGGCCTCACCTCCAGTATCTGCCTTCTGGACCCAGGGGGACGAACCAGATAGGAGAGACTGCGGTGAGCACAGAGCATTCACCCCGAGCCTGCTCAGTGCTCGTACTCTGCCAAGGTCCTCAGCACCTATCCTACGCTCACAGCAGGAAGACAAGAGGAAAGAAGTTTCTAGGATGCCACGTGACTCCAAATGGCAATTACGCATACTTCCTGTGGCCCCTCGAGGGGCAGGCCTCTTCCACAGATCAGAACGCTGGCCCAGCTAAAGCTTGGTTTGGTCTGGGGAATGGTCTTATGCTTTCCGGAGATGGCCGCTTCCACCGCAATCTTGTGTTATCCCCAATTGCATCACTAGATGACGCCAGACACCACCATTTATGATGAAAGATTGGCAACCAGATTGGAGGTAAATTGGATCTAGAAGGCAACTTAACCTCGCCTGATCTGATTCTAGAACACGTTTGCCTTAGCAATACATGGTTCTCGTAAGTAGACTCTTACGAAGGAAGAATGTATTCCTAAATATGGAAGAATATACACAAATGTGTTTTTCTTCGCCTCCCCATCAGTTCCTCTGGCTGCCCTCCCATCTTCAACAACAGCAGAAAACGGGTACAGACCAGTTCTACATTTCTCAGAACTCTATTATAAAACATGAGACTAGGTTCAACTAGGTGAAACACGATTTTACCACTGATGTGTGTGCTGCTGGTCTGATCATAGGCCAAAGCAAGAGCAGTGTGGGGGAGGAGCAGGGTGGCTTGGGGAGCCCCAGGGGCCTCCTAGGAGCTGCCCAGGCACAGCCTGCTGCTCAGCCCGGATGGCTATACCCCTCCCTCCCCCGAGAAGTGCAGTTTGGAAAGTACCCCAAGGGATCATGGGAGCAATCAGCAGACCCCAGAGAACCAAAGGGCAAGGGTGGTAAAACTGGAACATTGAACTTGGAAAGCAACTTTAAAGATGGAATGTAAGCCTGACAAGAAGAAGGAAAGTGAGTGTGGGCTGAAGGAGGGAAACGTCTGCAGGGCAGGAGGGCAGCTGACAATGTCGCCGAAGGAAACCACAGCCAGTGGCTGAGTGGGCACCGCTGGCCTGGGGAATCCTAGAGAAAAGACTGCCTGGCAAGAGAGTGTCCAAAGGGGTGTGGGACAGGTGCAGAACAATGAGAGAAGATCCTGGGTTTAGAAACTCCTGTCCTTCTCCTGCAAGCAGGCACAAGGGTCAGGGGTTCGATCCCTGGTCCTGCCATGCTGGCCTGGGCACACTGAGACACTGATTGAGACTGGGCATGGTGGCACGCACCTATAATCCCAGCATTTGGGAGGCTATAAACAGGAGAATCACTACAAGTCTGATATAGTAGTGAGACCCTGAACACTCTCTAGACCCTTCTTAAAACACAGAAAGTGGGGGGGGGAGAGACAGCTCAGGGCCTGAGTTCAACCCCCAGTTCCACAAAAAAAAGAAAAAAGTTCTAAAGAAAAGAAAGAAATTCCAGTCCTTCTGAGGCTCCTGAGAAATCAAACGGGATCTGATATGCTTTCCATCTGAACTGTACATTTGTACAGGATAAGGACAGGCGTGGAAGAGCCCGTGACAGGGAACAATCCCAGCGCTGGGCTCAGGTGCAGGCTCAGGTCTTGCCAGCTCTCTCTCTCATGTGACCTGCCTTGCCCCAAGTTATCAGCCACGTGTGGGGGTTAAGTCTATGACAAAGGCAAAAAAGACAGAATTTTAGTCATCAGAGTTGCAATACACTTTTCAGTTGCTGGGACAAAATACTTGACACCCATAGCTTAAAGGAAGAGAGATTTATTGTCAGCCCACGGTAGGCCGGCTTCCAGGCGGGAGCATCAGTGGCCACAGGACAAGGCAGAGAAAAGCTGCTGTCAGGAGGCAAGGGGCAGGGAAAAGCCAGAGAGAAAGGAGCAGGGCCAGACACAACCCCAAGTTCAGGTCCCCGTGAGCTACCAGCCGCCCAAGAAGTAGGCCTTACCGATCTTCTGGGTGCTCTTAACCAAGGGGAAAATCCAGGTTAACCAGCGCAGACAGCTAGCGTGGCTCCGGGTCAAGCCTCCCCCGACACCAGCTTACAGCCCGTCCCGGCCTCAAACCCTCCAAACTCCCTTACCAGTCTGTGAGCTGCCTTTTAAAATTCATTCAGGGACACTGAAATCTACCTATTCCAGAAATATTTTCCTTGCTGCAAGAAGGAGCACCAGCCTCATCCGTCACCCAGCTGGACACAGCCTGGCCCACCAGGCACGGGCCCTAGCTGAAGCAGAGGCCAGAGCACTGTGCCTGCACGCCGAGGTTGTGTCCTCCTTGTATTCCAAAGTGGAAGTGTGCAGTGCTCCCCTCTGCTCCCTCCCTTTCTTCCTGCTTCTACCCCTTTCCTCCTAGTCAGAGAGGGGGCGGCCCCACTCAGGGTCTGCTCTCAAGGACTGCTCAGGGTATCTCCCCAGCTGCCTCCTAACCTGGTTAGTATCAGATTAGATTGAAGGCCACCCTTCACATTTTAATGGACAGAAGGGGGGCTTCCCTGGTAAGTTGGCAAAGGGTGTTAGGGCGGCGCTTTGGAGCCATTGCATTTCTGCTCTAGTGTGCAGGTTTCAGGTCACAGGCCATGTGCTGGCTGGGACTGGAGCTGCCAGAGACTGCCTGAGCTCCCCAGCCCCACCCCCACCCCCACCCCCACCTCCTCCGAGTGACTTTTCTAGACCCTCTGGATCAGGTGCCTTAGGTCTGGGATCTAACCATAAGGTGTTATCAAAGGAAGATGGGAAACTCTCAGTTTGGTCCTCCCAGCCCCCATGTGATTCAGAATGCACCCAAAGATCTATGCTCCCGGACTTCTGGCTCAGGGAGCAGGAAGGACACGTACAGGCAAGGGGCAGACCTGGTGCGGGGTGCAAGCTGCCTGCGCAGGAGGGCAGTGTCCTTTCTCAGGCAGCCTGAGCAGTGCAGAGAACTGGGCTGACTGCCCTCCTGGGCCTACCCCCCATGCACGGAGGGTGGGACGGCCCCTGGTGCACATGCATGTGAGGGTGGGAGGACTGGCTGTGCAATGCATGAGCAGAAGATTAGGAAAAGTGGCTCGCGTAGCCCAGAAGCCGTATTCAGGAGCAGGCCAGCTGGTGCTCTGAGGCCGGACAAGCTTCTAGAAGTTGATGTTCTTCAAGTCCAAGGAGCAGCGGTACCTGCCATCCAGGGACCGGGAGCACAGCAGGTTGGGCAGACAAGGGCAGGTGTGGTGCTGGCGTTTCCGGAAGGAGGGGACCTGAGGAAAGAAGAGAGCCAGCGAGCGCTTCACCAGAGAAGGTGGGATCCGAGGGATCCAGGAGCTCCTTCCATGGTGACGACTGCCCCTCCTCCCACTGCCCAGCGTGATGAGTGATCATAGGAGGGGAGGCCCGGGCAGAGCAACTGGGCGAGCTGCACAGCCAGGCAGGAGAGCAGCTGTGCCAGGGGCCCAGCGGTGTGGCTCTGAGGCCACAGAGCCCTGCTCCTGTTATGTACTGATCCCTGTGATGCACCCAGGAGCAGCGGTGAAGGGACAGGCCTGCCCCTGCCTGGCATCCCAAGGAGTCTGAGCCTCTGAGGGGCTTTAAGGGTTGGAACAGAAGCAGTTAGGAAAATAGGTCAGCATCAGCTACCCAAGCACAGTCGCAGCTCTGACACTTTCCGGCTGCATGTGAACCAGCATGTACTAGGCCCTTTGCACCTCAACTGCACCATGTTTAAAACGGTTAACAGCGCTTACAACATGAAATTATGTGTGTGCAAAAGCCTGGTTTGAAGAGTGGTGTACTAGAAGCATTCAGCATTCATTTCTATTGCCCACTGGATACATGTCCCCACTGATGTCCCCACCAATGTCCCCAGGGTCCTGAGAGGCCATTGTCTAGTCTTGCTTCGTGTTCTTAAAAGCAGGTTGCTAGGCAGCAAAGGGCACTTGAGACTCTGAAAGGCTAAATTTCTGAGATTCACAGCGGACTTTTGGGGTCATTTGTTCTTGCTCTTCAATGTATACCTGAGGTCCAAAGCACTTACGCTACCTGCTGGAGATGGCAAACAGAGGGTTAAGAGCCTGTGTGATTGGGGCCACCATTCCACCCCAAAAGAGGAGGCACTGCCTATCAACAGTACTAGGCTGGAAACCTGAGCCCCATGCTGCTGTCCCCCATAGGCCTTCAGCACATCACAGGCCTGGGGCCTCAGTTCAGTCCCCCTGAGCGGCTACTGTCAGGCCAGGGACACTGCACGCAGGCCATCTACACAGCTTGGAGAAAAGTGGGGCAGAGGTACAGACAGGGCAGCCTCCATGGCTACTGGCCTCCTCTCTGCAGGCTGGGGTTTGGCCCTTCCCTGCCTGTCCTCAGGAGCCTGAGGGGAGCCAAGGCCAGGACCCCCTGGGCAGCTCAGCCCCTACTCCACCCAAGGCATGCACCCTGTATCAGCATGCCGATACCTTGTGACTGCTGGGGTGACACTCCTCTCCTTGGTGTCCCAGCGGAGTGCACATTCGCAGCCCCCGCAGCCACAAACTGATGGCACAGCAGGTGCCCGCTCCACACTGGAGGTCCCAGTCACAGGCCTGCAGGGGCAGAGAAGGGCAGCTTTTAGTGCCAGCCACCGAGAGAAAGCAGGTGCCCCTTCACCTGCCACCCTCACCCTCAGTGTGCCCGGCGAGAGTGGCTCGAGGTGAGGCTGGACATCGGAGGAGACATCACAGGCTGGACCCTTCAAGATCTAGAAGAGGCCTCACGGGCCTCCTGGGGCCGTGGGTACTGTGGCCCCTCCCCCCACAGCAGGATCTCGGGCCTCTCAGGCCATCAGATCGAATCAGAAACCCCTTGGTGGGAGGCAGTCCTCCTGTGGCCACATCTGGAGGTTAGTAGGCTCTGGAAGCAGGGTTCTGCTCCTACCAGCGGACACATGTGGTATCCTGGTGGATCCGGTTAACTAGAGCCTGGAGTAGGAGGGCTGTCCCAGACCCCTGCTGATCAGGCTGAGCCACCCCGGAGCAGGCTCTCCATCTGCCCCAGCACCTGTGGGCACCTCAACACGCTGACCTGGCTCTCAGGCTGTGGGCAGGGCTCTCTTTGAGCTGGGCCCCCAGAAGAGGTTGAAAGGCCTTATCGTTTGCACAGAAGGCCACACAGTCCACTTTACATAAAAGTCAGGGTCAGGAGGACAGAACTCTAAACTGCTCCAGATTTCAGGTAGGGCCTAATGGTGAGGATCCCCAGCTGCCACTTCAGAGATGCTCTTTGTTATTGCTGAGCTGAAATCCAAAGCTGGGCTCTGATTTGCTTCTCCCCAGCAGAAGGCCAAGGAGGCCTCTAGTGCCTGTGCAGGCAGCTTTTAGCCCTCTCTTTCCTGGGAGAAGGGGGATGTTATGTTCCCCTCCATCCAGAGGAGGAGCTGGTGGTATCACTGACGGCCATCTGCAGCCTGACGGAGCAACTCTCAAGCCCCAGCCCAGTCTTGGGAAGGCTGAGGATGGGGGGTGGATTTCACTCAACTTTTCTCCTGCAGTGCCAGGGCCCTGCTGTTCTGCTCTGAGAGAAAGGGCTGTACACCCTGAACGTGGAAGCAGTCACAGCCCAGGGGGCACAGGAGCGTGGAGGGTAGAAGAACCAGGTCTCCACCTGAGTCGGGTGTGGGACCTCAGCAGGACATGGGAGAAGGACAGTAGCCAAGGGCTCCTGGTCTCCCTCCAATCTATCTTAATGTTTCATCCTGCCATTCATGTATTTTCCCCAGCCTAACTTTCTCTTATTGTGCTTTTCACTAGGAAGATGACAAAACCCCTTCCCACGTGTCGACCCTGACACTACTCTGACCCAGGCTCTGGAGCTGGCCCAGTGAAACTTGGCTGGACTTCCAGGCCCCCCAAGTGCTTCCTTCCTTGCTGTGGGACACCCGTGTCTTCTCTCCTTCCTTTCTTCCTATCCCACCCAGACAGACTTCGGGCCACACAGCAGGAGGGAGCCTTCAGCAGCCCACACCCCCGGCGTCATTCGGCCTTACAGTTTTATTTCTGCTCTGTGTCTCCAAAGCACTGGTTTGACCTTAGTATTTGTTCTTCTTTTGAACTCAGACTTTGTTCTTTGCAAAGGAGAATGAATGAAGTTCTCCTTTCTCTGCACATTATAACTACTTCAATTCCAGGAATTGCCTGGCATTACTTCATGATTCTCTTCTCTATGTAAAATGTTGGAAGAGGTTGAAATGAAATTCAAATTTCCTGTCTTTTTTTCTTGGGACTTTCATCCAGAAAGTGCTCAGACAAGCACTGCTTTTGGTTTTAATGAAAATGTTCCTGCCACCCTCACCCTCAGTGTGCCCGGTGAGAGTGGCTCGAGGTGGGGCTGGACATCTGAGGAGACATCACAGCCTGGACCCTGGATGCTGAGCTGTGCCACGCCCTTGCCACCCCTCTGCTACGATGCTCCATTTCTACTTGTGCAGGGCATACTCAGCCAAATATTGGTGGCTCCCATCTTTCACTGAGAACTAAATGGATACAGAGCAGAAGAAGGAGTTTTAAAATGACCCTTCTGAAAAGCAGACACAGGAGGTGAGACTGTCGAAAGAACAGCTAATAAACACTCTCTATAATAAAGCCAATATGCTATGTTCCAGTGGACATGTGGATCTCATATAAAAACCAAACTTTACACAAAAAGTAAATTAGGAGGTGGTAACCCACTTTGTAAAGGAATTCCATATTATATAATCTTTCTTTTAGCAGAGGACTGAAATTTAAATTTTTCATGTCCTCTTAATGGGTTGAAAACAAGATTCGGTTCACCCACGGCTTCTCAAAAGCCATGACAATGAGGTGCATCTTGTCTGGCGCTCACACGCAGTCCCTCTCCCGGGGGGCTGTCTGGTGGCTGCCTCCCACCCCTCTTTCTTCATGGCATGTCAGGGCTTTGAAGGCCTGCAAACTGCAGATGCTGACATGGTCAGAAAACCCAGACACACGGAGCGCTAGACTTACCCCTGTGATCACAGCAGCGTCAGACGCTGTGACTAGGAGGAGCACTATGGAGGCTTCCACGGCCGCCCTCATGGCCACCTGGGGTGAAGGCAGAGGCTGTCCTCTCCGACAGTTCTCACTCGGGGCTCAGCCTTGTGCTCAACAAGCTGGCAAGGCCAGGCTGTCCGCCTGGATTTATACGGTCAGATCCAGGCTGCCTTGGACGTCTTGTCCCTGCGTTCTCTGCCCCATCACCAACGTTGTTCAGATGACCTCAGAGGCAAAGATGAGACCTGAATCCCTAACAACATCAAATCACCATCAAAACTAATAAAAACGGATGTGTCGGGGGCTTTGACGGTTGCTCTAGCTCTTCCGAGAACACTGCGCTCCAGACAACAGCGTGTGCCCCACTCGATATTCGCATCTGCCTCTAAGCATCTTTCTATGATGCTCAGGGAAAAGGAGGCTTTGGTAATGAGTTAAAGGATCCGTGACATTGCCATTTATCCTTCCCTGCACCGAACAGTGTGAGTAGAGGATTGCTGATTGTCTTGCCCACGAGCTCACAGGAGTGCGTGGGCATTTCCTGTGGGCACAGCACAGGGGTAGCTTTGCAGCTCTACATGGGTAAGGTGATGTCCCCGGCCCCACAGAATGCAAAAATTCTAACAGGGAGACATTGGACAGTGAGAGAATAAGCACAGGGCTTGTGCATGCGATGCTCACAAGGGTGGCACACATCAGGACCTCCAACAGACTCGGGATGGGGGTCAGCCCATGTCCCTTGGTACTGGTACCAAGAAAAGATCAGCAGGTACAGGTCCAGGGGCCCCAGCATCCTGCAGAGAAGCACACTCAGGCTGGGCTGCAGGCAGAAGGTACTGGGAGGCACACTGCTGGCCTCCAATTGCACGGAGGGAACAGAAGAGCAGCGTCTCTGGGCTTCTGCAAGCATGAACACTCAGATGCCAGTCTGGTGGGAAGGGGACTTTGGAACCAGCACCTTTTTCTGGGGAGGAACACTGAGGTCACAGCCTCCTCTGCTCCAAAGGGGAGGAACACTGTGGTCACAGCCTCCTCTGCTCCAGAGGAGAGAGCTGGGAGACAGCGCCCGTGTTTTGGGAAACTGAAACAAGGCAAGTCTGTTTTCCTCAGGGCACCAGACCAAATCACAGGTGTGGGTGGGGGGTGTTGTACTCTGTTCAGGCTGCTATAGCAAAATGCCTTAGACCAGATAATTTACAAACAGCAGAGTATTGCTTATAGGCATGGAGGCTAGGAAGTTCAAGATCAAGCTGCAGATGGATTGGGTGTCTCATGAAGGACCACTGTGCCTCACAGGTGACACTTCATTGTATCTTCACACGACAGAAAGAGACAAACATACTTCTTCCGGCCTCTTTCATGACAAGATTAAGGCTCTTCATTTCTAAGGGCTCTGCCCTCCTAACAAAACCACTTCCATAAATACTCTCACACCAGGGATTAAGTTTCAACATGAGAGTTTTGAGGGAACACAGACATTCAGACCACATTGGGGAGCTGCACCCAGACTGATTGAGTGACAATGGAAAGATCACTTATAATCCAGGCACAAGAGGGTGCTGTTCTAGGTCCCTGACCCAGGTACACCTCAGACCCATGTACGACCTCAGCTTCAGAACTCTTCAGATTTTAACCTTGAGTCCTGTTATTGTTTGTGCCGTGTTGTCCCTCCAAAGCCTCATGCCAGTTATGGGGCAGACTTCTAGAGGTCGATTTACTCGTGATCCAGCGCTGGGATTATGGGTGTGAGTGCTTTGTCCACCCTAGGGCAGGGAGCCTGAATGCAGTATAAGGAGGGACAGGGGCTTGCTCACTGCTTCTGCGCTGCTCCTCCCTATTTACTCTTCCTGTTTTTTCCTGTTTCATGTTTTCCATCCCTGTGAACTGCTGCCCTTTGCCATGTGCCACTCTGCCTTGGAGCCAGCCAAATAAGGACTGAAACCTTCGCAAACTGTGAGCTGAATAAACCTTGCCTTCCTTAATCTTGGATGTTGGGTATTTTATCCCAGCATTGTGAGGAAAATAAGACAAGTCCCTACCCAAGTTATTTGGATCCCATCTGTCTGACTGGGTTTCAATGACTGATAGACTTTTTATCCAACAACTACATGTAACTAAAGGGCAGATGCACCAGGGCAGTGGAGAACGCCTGTAATCCCACCTACTCAGGAGCCTGAACAGGATGACCCTAAATTCAAGACCTTCTTGGGCAGCTTAGCAAGACCCCGTCTCAAAAGAAAAGCTGAAAAAGGAGTGAGGTCGTAGCTCAGTGGTGGAGCTCTTGCCCTGCAGGCCCCAGGCAGGGGCATCATTAGAATAGCATCAGAAACCCCCTAGGAATAAGCAACTTGACCACACGGGGCATCACCTGGCTACCTGGTCCCACCTACACCATGGTCTCCATCACCACAGCTCTCTGGGGACGAGCACACTGAGCTTCTCTCCCTAATTCATGCCTTTTCCTTTCATTCCTCCTCGGGTTCTACAATGCTCTTACCCTTCTTCCATCCTCTCCTCCTTCCCCACCAGTCTCACTTCTGTCCTTATCATACAAGTGGGTTACCCTCTGCCCTCTAAATGCCAACAGCAAAGCTCTATCTTACGTGTTCTTCTCACTTGCTCCTTGGCCACTTTTTACACAGGTAATTGCTCTTTCTTTTCCCCATTTAGAAAAAAAAAAAAAAAAAAGACACAGCTTGCTGGCAGCATTCATTTAATTTTGCATGAACATGCTCTGACACTGAAGCAGATTGGACTGGTTTTCAATGTGAAAGTAAAATACAAAAACTTCGCTTGGCGTTGTTTCAAAACAGAACTTTTCTGTTATCCTAATATAACAGAATGCACTTGATGATCAGGATGTAATATTTTGGGAGGTATGGCAAATTTCAAAGTAGAGAATGACACAGAGGAGAGCATCACATTATGTGCAATACGTGTTTTTCTCTGGATCTTCTTGCCATCTTGTCATTGTGCAAGCCCTAAATTTGCAGTGACCAGCTGGATTCAAAGATGATCATAAAAGAGAGAGATTTGGGGCCAATTTGGAGGTAGAGTCTGTTTTGGTTTCTCAAGGTAAGAGTCTCACTCTGGGCAGTTCAGTCTGGACTTGAACTCACTATGTAGCCTCGGTTCACTTCCAATTTGCGTGATCCTCCTGCCTTGGCCTCCAGAGGACTGAGATTAAAGGCCTGAGCTGACAAGCCCGCTGGATGCAGGTTTGTCTCCAGCTATTTGAGTTCACTCTAGGTGTGCTGTAACTGCAAATGCCACGCCAGGTACCCTTGGGGCACAGGAAGGGGAACAAGCCCCACTGCTCGTCTCCGCATTTTCTGTCTTCCAATTGTCCTGTTCCCTCCAAAGTCTCCTCAGCTTCCATCCACTCCTTAAAACAATTCCCCCAAATAATCCACCCCTCCCTGAGCGTTACTGTGCAATGCCTCCCTGGCACCTCATGTTCACCGTGCCCTTGTCCCCTGTGTTGCTTTCTCACATTCACCCTAAAACCCACTGTTGGGTTCAAGGCTCTTAGCTGTAAATAACAGGATCCAGTCTGCCTGGATAATACATAAAGGGAACTTAATGAAGTTATTAAACAGCTCACAGAGTTGCTGGGTGTCTTGAGAAACAAGAAAGAGCTCAGTGTCTGAGAACAATGCCCAGAACCACAGCCCAGAGCCGCCTGATGAGGAAAGCGCCCCCTAACTCACCCCCACCCCCAAGCCGAATCTGCCAACAGCGGGCCCTCGAGCATCCTTCTGTCCCATCCTTCACTCCTGAGAAAGGCTCGCAGGGACTGTGTGATGGCGGAGGTCCACGCTGACGCCCTCCATAAGGGCAGACTCCAGGTTGCTAATGGGAAGCCTCCAGCTGCTCCACAAGCCCTCCACATGTCCACTCTACAAGCAGTAGCTCACATCTCCCTCAGCATCCAGTTGTGGAATTTTCTAGATTCCTAATTTCTCCGCACTTCTCCTTGGCCACCAGACCCATTGCTTGGCCCTCTTCTGCACTTCACAGTCTCCTTCCCTTTCCATCTTTACCCTGGCTGGGTATCCATCTCCCTGCATGACCCTCCCTCCATAAGGAGATCCAGCCTACCTCGCTTTTCTTTCAGCTCCTGCTCCTATCACACACACACACACACACACACACACACACACACACACTCACTCACTCACTCACTCACACACAGATCTTTCCAACAAGACAAAACTGCTCCCAGATCCACTTCCCTGGGCCACTCTCAGGTCCTCCTTACCTCACAACATGCTGGCCCCTTTCCCTCCAGTCTCATGATGAAGCCCTGAGTTTCCAATCTAGCCCAGCCACAGAGTGATAGTGTGAATGTGAACAAGTTCTCTCTTCCCTTTAAACTGTATTTTTCTCTTCTAGAAAATGAGAATAATGCCCTCATCATGGTGTTGGGGGACATATACATCACAGCTCTCCAAAGTATTTAGACACTGTAGATTCAACAATGGCCCTAAAAGGGTCTCTGTCATTCTGACCTGTGTACATGATCATCCATAATTAAGCTAAGGATCTTGACATGAGCTGACCCAGGGCTACTGTATGGATCCTAAACCCAGTGACAGGTGTGCTTATGAGAAAACAAAAGGAGCGGGCCATGTGGAGACAGAGGCAGGGATTAGACTCGTACTGTCAGGCACTGAAGAACACCTGGAGCAGGAATAGGCACAGTAAGGTTTGTCTCTCAGACTGTAGGGGAATGTGTTCCTACTGCTACCTCAGCCTCCGACTTTCGGTCACTACATCTGGAGAAAGTAACTTTCCACTTCTCTCAGCCACTGCGTGTGGAGATCTATTATGGTAGCCATAGGAATTTGGCACAGCCCCTCAGAGGCCCTCTGTCCTTCCCCTCTTTCCTTACCCCTCTCCTGCATCCGGAATTCTGCTGCAGAGAGGCACAAGGAAAACAGCCCCAGGCAGCCACCATCACTGTAAAACCCCTTTTCCCTTACAAGCAGTCACTAGGAGGAAGGCCTCTCTGAAAGACAAGTTCAAATAAGGACATTACCCTCCCTCACCCAGGAAGGGAGCTGGCTTCTCCCCTGCTCCAGAGTGAGTAAACCAGGTGACAAGTGGCTGCTGGTCACCCAGCTTTGCTGCTCAACAGCACCACAAGATAATTCAACCTCGTTTATCTTGGCTTCTTGAAGACGTGCTGGACATTTAGTTTGTGTGTGTTGTCTATCTGTCTGTCTGTCTGTCTCTCAATCTGGTCTAAGAAATGCTGGGATGCTTTTTTCCCAGAGGCCCTGTGGCACCTGCTTGTTTTCCCCATCACAATCCCTAAGTAGTCTACATAAGGGCGTAGAGTCACAGGCCTTGTAAATACAGCCCTGCTGTATGCCCTGCTCAGACCTGACACATGCCTGGGCCAGCCCTGGATGCTGGAGGACAGCTACCCAGGAGGCCACGGGGTGAAGGAGGCTTTCTTTCCACAGCTCTCTGATGCCAATAGACAGAGTACCATTCCCTTCGGTACTCTAACACATAGTCCCAAGGCAACTGGATCTTTCCCTGCCCCCTCACTGCTCAGAAAGGTCGGAGGGCACCCAGCTAGACCCTGGCAGAGCAGAGACTCTACCGAGCTAGAAATGGAGACATGGAACAAAGAAGATTGGTTTTGGTTTTGTTTGTTTTTTGAAACATACTCTTGCTAAGTCTCCCAGGCTAATCTCCTCAGCCTCCTGCAGCAGGCAGGTGCCACTGGGCCCATCAAAATTTGGAATCTTGGTTCTGCTGCATAAACCAGCTAGGGTTCCCTTCTCCTTTGAGCCCAGGTCTTTAGCACCTGTCTCACCTCATGCATTTTTAAGTTAATCAAAGGAGAGAGGGAGGCTAGCATGTTTCATGATAACACATAACTCCCAGCACCAAGACCACCTTCATCCTCTGGCTGGAGAGTTGGAAAGGACCGACCACCAGGCTGCACTGGGCTGCCTTTGTCCCTGGATCACCTTTCTGGAGAACCCAAGCAGCCTTCAGTGTGTTAGGACCTAATTTTTCTTCTCTGCAAAATAAGGGTCTTATAGACCCTGTGCTTCAAGGTGGCCCCAGGGGCAAGAGGGACCTCCAGTGGTGAGTGAAAGCTCCCCACCTTGCTCCCTGGAGCAGCTCCCCCTCCAGCTGGGGTTCACTCTCTAAGTGCTGGCTTGCTTTCTCAGAGGACTTGCGTTCTGGCCTGTTGGAGGACCACTGCGCAAGCAGATCTCGAGTGCTCCCTGCAGATTCTGACAGGAGTTTCCAAAAGAAGACCTGAGTCTTTCAACCCACTGCTGCTAAGGTACTGCCTGCATCTGAGACCCAGTGACCAGGGCCTCCTCTCCAAAGACAAACTCAGGGCCCTTCGCCTGTCTTCCTGAGGTGTCACGAAAATGAAGCACAGCATTAGGACGTACCCTTGGCTGGATCTTTCCGGGGAATTTCTGGACATTGCTATCTGGAATGGATCTCGTAAGAGGATCCTCCAGGCACCAGAAGACTGCAAGTCTGCACGCCATTCTCTCTGTGTTCCCAGGGGTATCTCTGAAGTGACAGCAGCCATAAACAGTCCAGTATCACCTCATCAATAACAGGGAGATCTCAGAGACCACCAGAGGGCTTCGACCTCCTGGAACTCTAATGACTTCCAGCCTAGCCGGAAGATGCTCTGTGCTGGAGCCCAAGGAGGACAATGGCTAAAGATAGGAGACAAGAATGCTGGAGATCAAGGCTCCCTTCCCTACAGTGGGAAGCGACTTCTCCTTTTCTGTGCTGGCTGGAGAGGAGATGCCAGGAGTCTGTGCTTCCAGACAATTTCCCTCTGGTTTCTTTCTAGGCACTGCTGGAGTTTAAGACAATGGAAGTAGAGGGTGGGGGAGGGGAACCTGGAGGTGGGGGTAAGGCCCCAGCCGGCTGAGCCAACAAGCCTGTCCTGGGCTCCATGTGTGGCCTCTCTGGGCTCTGGGTTTCCAGCCACAGCACTGGAACAGGCTTAAAAGTCTGGGCATTCTTCAGAATTTGCCTCGAGGCCTGGAGACTCGCTCTGCTGGGGCGGCCTGGAGCAGGTCGCAGGGCTCTGTCTGCACCAGCCAACCTCTGCCCACCTAGCAAGGAGCTTCCTGAGTCCAGCCAGGCCTGCCCAGACTCAGTCCTCCACCCATTATGCCCCCAGTATCTCCAACTCAGCTCACAACAAGTAAAATGATCCCACGCCCTCTGGGGTGTGCGCCACCCACCCAACCCAAGTGGAGCTGACGCAGAAGGACTGGTGTTCATTCTAGGCCAGCTTGGACTGTGTAGGAAGACCCTGTCTCAAAATCAAAATTAGAAACAAAAAATCCGCTCCGTGGCAAAAGCAAAAAGTGCTCCAGTGCAGTCGTGCAGCTATTTTGATCTTGATACACTGAGATCAGTAAACAATAACCAGTGCTTGTATGAATACATGTTTATACAAAACTCCAAGACAACGTAGTCTAGTGTGTCCTGTTACAATCTTTTCTTTTCTTGTTTTTTTTCTTTGTTTCATTTTGTTTTTTTGTTTTTGTATTTTATGGAAGGGTCTACAGGGTGTGCAGGGTCACACTACTAGATCAGAGTCATAATGATCTGCCTATTCACAGCCTCCCAAGAGCTGGGATTACAGGCGCATGCCACCACGCCCAGTCTCAATGGCCATCTCAGCGTGCCCTAGGGGGAGGGCAGGCATGGCAGGCCTGGGGATTGAAGCCCCAGCCCCTATGCCTGCTTGTTATTTTCTTTCTTTCTTTTCCTTTTTTTTCTTTCTTTCTTTCTTTTTCTTTTTCTTTCTGCCTGTCCTTCTATCTTTCTTTCTTCAGTACCAAAGATTGAACGTAGGACATTCACACAGAGATACATCCACAGCCTTCTATTTATTTGTTTGTTTGTTTTTGAGACAAATTCACTAAATTGCTCCACACTGCCCAAGCTGGGTTTGAGCTTGTGATCCTCCTGCCTCAGCTTCCCAGAGAGCCAGGATTATAATCCCACCCTCACAACCAGTTCCATTTCATCTTTTAATGCTGACTGTAATCCTCTACACCAGACATCCACAAGCTTTTTCTGTACAGGGTCACATAATAAACGCTTTAAACTTGGAAGCCCTAGAATCTCCATTACAGCTTAACCAACTCTCCTATTGCAGCCGAAAGTGTCACTGACAGTAGAAAATAAATGAAGGTGGCAGTGCTCCAATGAGACCTGATTTACAGAGCTGGGTGGCGGATTCAGTTGTCCATTAAGCCACAATTTAAGCTGGCTTCTTGGCCTCTAATGGGTCTCAATTTATCATCTGAAAATCACTGGTGTGGGGCCTTCCCCGTCTCTCCCCCAGACAGCACATTTCCCCTAGGGGCTCATAGACCTGAGACCAGGGAGGAGGCTGACACCTGACCTCAGCATGGTGCTGGGTCACTCAAGGTCAGCCTGCCTCATCGTTTGCCTGGCAACTGCTGTTAGGGAAGGAGCCCCATGAGCTAATTCTGTGGTTAGCCTGGCGGGAAGGCTGGAAAGCCCGTGCCCAGGACGGTCGTATCTTCCTGCAGTGTGTGACTGGACAGTGGCTTCTTTTACAGTTGGGTGAGATGACCCAGGAAAGCATGGAGCCCCAGTTTGCTCTGGTACCATGGCAGGGGAGGGGATCAGGACCACCTGGGCTTCCAGTCACAAGGAACACCAGTGCTGAGGCTGACAAAATAGACAGATGAAAATCAATTGAGTCAGGTAAGGCAAAGTGAATGGCATATGCTGCAGGATACTAATCAGCTTTTCTTCTGGATGGTTAACAACCTAAGATCACAAGTCAGAGTTGGAGAAATAGAAGAGCCACAAGGCCAGCCAACATTTTGGCCCTAGCCTTTCAAGGTCAGCGAAGACTCAGGACATAGGAGAACCTTGTACTGCAACATCAGAAACTCCAAATTTTCTGAACAAGGAGATTATGGAGCCCAGAGGAAAGAGATTGAAGTTCTATAGTGTGCCTGGGGAGAGTCACATGAAGAGAAAACTTTCAAGCTCTCACAGAGAGCAAACTGGTCAAGCATTGGCCATGACTCATCCACATGGATGACACAGACAAAGGAACTACAGAATAATGTACAGGACTACAAGATAAACCCTGAGAGGACTTCACTGACCACATAGGAAATATGAAGTTCATGTGTTGGTATATAAGTCTTGATCTATCTAGGTCTTAACCATCCAGCAGAAAAGTATGAAAATGAAGTATACATCATGGGGCCATAATATTAAGCTGAGCTGTAAATGGCTATGGTCGACAATTTCTTTGAATAACTCACTATTGTTGTAGAATGCTGGACTGTGTTGGATTGTGGTGTCGAGTTCAAGCACCTAAGTTAGTTGAATGACAATAGAGTGCCCACCTTTGACAGGTGTAGACAAAGGAAGGGGTGTAGAAAGAAAAAATCATGATGTGTGTGTGTGTAGACAGTACAGTTGGGATAGATAACGCTGTGCTTCTACATAATTCTATGAGAGGCAAGATCTGCACTAATGGTGGTTGGACAGGATATTATGTCAGCTTCTAGTACTATGGTCATCCACTAGGAAAATAATTATTGAATTTTTTATATAATTCAGGTATAAAAAATAAGATAAGTAAGCAGCTACACTCTTAATTCACTGATGAGATATCTGCTAAAATAATATCTGTAAATATAATATCATGTATGCACCTTGTATAATACCAAAACATTATGAAAACAGTTTGCAATGTATTAATTTATCGAATCTGTATTGTTAAGGTGTCTTGAAACTGTCTCATTAACATTTGTAGTTCAATAAAATAAAAAAATAAAAATAAAAATAAAATAGACAGATGAAAAGAATTAGTCTTGATTTGGTAATATATTAAGCCAGGGACGGCCAGAGTCTTTATTTCTTTTTCTTTTTTTTTCTTTTTTCTTTTTTTTTTTTTTTTGACTCTTTATTTCTCGTAGTCAAAGCATACCGATGCAGTGGCCATCAGGGCCAAGCCCCTGCCCCCCATAAAACCCTAGTTCTCTCTCGGCCAACTACAGGTTTCCAAAGAAAAGACCTCGGTCTGTTCTCTTGGTCTGCTCACTAGGGTCCCCCTCCCCGTTCTGGGGCACCAAGCCTCCTGAGCCAGCTGCTTCACTGTGTTTTACTCTGAGTCCAGCTCTCCTCTTGACACGCACAGGCTAAAAGTAAGTTGGTATTTCCTGAAATTAGAACTAATACTCCAACTTGTTTCATATGAAAGCCTCCCCTTAGAGTTCCATTGAGGGAAGGCAGATTTGCAGCAAATTCACATTTATCATGTGAGTGACCATTAGGATAGAAATGCTGCTTCATCCACATGGGAAATTGAAACCCAAGTTCCCCTCCCCGTGGCCTGGAAGGAAGCAAGGAGAAGCAGCTCAGTAAGGCTGCCAGAGAGGCCAGGGAGATGGCTCAGTGGAATAAGCGCTTCCCTGGCAAGCACAAGGGTCTGAGTTCAATCCCCAGTTCTGCCCAAAAAAAAAAAGTAAGGCTGCCAGGTGCAAGAAGGAGGGTAAGTGCAGCCTCCCCGCCCATGCTGCTGGGGCTTAGATGGAGTGGGATGGATCACTTAGGACTTATTGGTGGAAGTAGGTCTATAGGCATAGCTATGATTTCCTGGAGACTGAGCAGTGACCCCAGAAGAAAGCACAAATGGCCCACACAGAGGCAGAGAGGACAAAGCTGACTGAGAAAAATGACAAGTTCACCAAGTATCTTGCAGGTCCCTGGCTAGGACCCAGAGGAGACAAACACAAGTCCCTGGGGTAGGGGCAGTCTGGGTTTCACTCAGAAGCTGGTGCTGTGAGGAACCCAAGAAAGGAGACCAGAAGTCCCTGTCTCCTCCCACTCCCCACAGCCAAGCCTGGCAGAAGCTAACACAAAACCACGTGGGCCAGAGGGGTAAGTGACTCCAGAAACTTGCTCCGGAATAGGGCGCAGCCCAGAAGGCCCAGGAATTACAGGGGCAGTAGGGTCCCTGCCTACTAGCTCATTCAGTGTTTCCTATGTGCCAGCCATTGTCCAGGCATTGTTTTGTTTGATCCTCCCAATGACCCTATGAAATAGGTATTCTTGTGAAAAGCAAACTTCAGGGTGGCAGCAAAAACATCAGCTTTAAAATCAGCTCTTGATTCAATCCCTGCTGTGCTGTACATCTGCTGGGGAGGGCTGGACTTACACGTAGCTCCAGTGGGTAAATACAGGCTGTGCATCACACAGGAACCAGCTCCCAGGGAGGTCCAGAGAAAAGGTTCCATGGGGAAGCCCATGTGAGCTGAAAGACAGGCAAAGTGTGCTTGACCACATAGAGGTCATCTCTATCTATGTCTACAGCTGGCCCAAATCGACAGGATTGATAATGGCAGAAAAACAGGCAGAACTTAGGGTGCAGGGGAAACAGTGGAAATGCAGATTGGAACCAAGAACTCTGGGAGAGGGGTGGAGCCCTGCCCACTGAGCTGATCAGCTTAGACTGCATCTTGTGCACAATGAAGACTCTTTGGAAAGAACCTTCATGTTACATGAAAAGACCTTTTGCAAGAGCCCCTGGTCACCAGGGGAGGTGATAATCTTGGTAGTGACCAAGCTCTTGCTAGGTGAAAAGAAATGATTCTTCCACCTGCCCCAAGCACTCCATACTACCCATTTTTCTTACTTGATTGCAATGACATAAGCCTAAGGAGGTGCCAGACCAGATGGTAGTTTTTTCAGTGGACAGGGTTGAAGAGAGGAGAGCCCAGAGACAGTGACATGGTGTGGGCACCATGAGAGATGCTACCAGTGTTCAGACACTATAGGAGGTGGGGGAAAAAGAATAGAAGATGATTCAAGATTGGGTCAGGACAGTGATGCAGATATTAATGCTATTTGATGATTCAAAAACACAGGAAAAGGAAAATAGGTCAGTAAGTGTCTTAGCAGGAAACCCAGAAAAGCTAGAATGAGGGCTGGAAGAATTACCACAGAGGTGTGGGTGTGGCATCAGGTGAATCCAAAGGTTAATGCAGAAAGTTAGGTCTAGTCACAGCCTGGTATAGTCTACCATCCGCTAGCCAGAAGACAACGGATAGAGCAGTTCTTAGACAAGAGAATCTTCCAGAACAACTGCCTCAGAGGGTCTGTAACCTTCAACCAAAGACCACTAACCCAGGGGACCTTACAGGGAGTACACCAGAGGAGGAAAGACCCAGTTTCTTGTCTGCTCCCCATTCTTCTACTTCTGTGAGGGTTCCCTACTCACCAAACACATCCAGAAGCCAGGCCAGACCCCAGAGACATAGAACAAAACTGGGAAGGACACAAGTGGGCCTGAGGAACAAAGGACAGATGAGGCAAAGAGAAAACAGAGTACAGCCTGCTGGTGGAGATGGTCCATCTCCGCTGCTCCTAGCTGGGGAAGCTGGACCAGCCCCTGGCCTAGGCCAGCCCCTGGATATCTCTGGTCCTCGGTGAGGTGGGACTTGGGACTCGATGGTGGACAAGGAATTGGGGAAGGATGAAGGGGCTGGGAGGCAGTGGAGTGTGTAGCTGGTGCCTTCCTCCTGCGGAACTCACTGGCAGGTTTTGTCCTACGACTTTACAGAGAAGGGTCAATCTCACTCGGGCTCAGGTACAGCCAACTAACCAGCAGGATAGTTTATTGGTGACCAAGCTGTTCATGGGCCTCGCTCAGCCCTGAGCATTATGAGTGGGGGAAGGGATTGGACAAATTGTGAAGTGGGTGCGGTGGAGCAGCCTCCTGAGACTCAGCAAAGATGGGTGGGTAGGGAGAGGGGGCAGGGAGCATCCCGGGTCAAAGGCTAAGACAAATATCCAATGCCTGCAGCAGAGACAAGACTGGAAATGGAAGCCAGTAGGTGCACATGGGCCTGGACTTGGACCCTTGATCTCTAGGCCAGCGATGACTAATCTCTTAGAGACCAAGTGCCCAAACTGCAGCCCAAAGCCGACTTATTCATCCTGACGTGTCAACACTGCAGCCACACTTGGATGCTGGCTGCCCATGTAAAACCTCGGAGCAATTGTGACTAATGAGTCATAGCTAGTGACATCATCGCTTGGTGCTTCTGCCTCTTTCTCACCACATGTGACCCCTGTGGCCCTCGTGCCATAGGTTTACCACCTCTGCTTGAGGCTGTGGGTAGGCCTAAAGGGTTCTAAGGGACAGAGCGCACCATGATGTGGGCTTTTTGGGTGGACCACTGCTAAGAGATATTTGGAATATAACATCTGGCTGGTTGTGATCATAATTATTGTAACAAAGCCTTTTCAAGTGCAGCTTTTATACTCAGCAGTGGCAATATAGTCTCAGACAACCAAGCGAAGTCACTGGCCTGGGCCTCGGCGGAGGGTCTAAGCCACTCAGCACGCTAAACCTCAGACATGTATGCCAGCCCCAACCTACCACAGAGCACACAGCAGGATGGCCTTCTCCGGTGAGGACCTGTCCATCTGAAAACTGGAATGCGTGCACCAAAGCCCCTGCCAGCTTTCTCTGCTCTTCCTGGGGATCATGGCCCGACATTTGCCACAAGCAAATGATCATTCACCAAACTCCGGAAAAGAGCCATGGAGCCACTGGATTCCACGATGTCTCAAAAGCTGAGTCACAGAATTTGGGGGGAAAGATCAGTGCAGTCTGAGCACAACAGGATAGAGAGGCAGAGCAGACAGCAGCCTCCCACCCAATGCCTCCAGCCCCTGCACGGGGGCATTACTTCCACCCAGCATTGATTGAGCGCAGTAATAAATGGAAGAGGCTTGGGGATACTGAGAGTGGAAGCTTTATGCTTGGTGATAAATCAGTGCTGGCCAATTTTCCACTACAGTAAGTCAGCCACATCCTCCTGGTGGGCCCCCAGAGTCCCTGGCCCGGTTCAGAAGATATATCAGCCTCCTCTTCTCATTAAAAAATAATCCCTCAATTTCTTAAGCTGCACAGAGGGTGCTGGGTTATTGCTTTAATATCCTCTAATCCAAACTTATATGTTCTTTTATGCACTTGAAATAGTTCATTAAAATACATAAAAGCAATTAAATTAAGAACAATTCTCGCAGTGGCAATTTAAAGACCTTCTTGAGCACAAGAACATTTGTTACGTCCCTCTTTTGTTTCCCACATAAGATTTAGCGACTGAACACATCCTCCTGAAAGGTGAGGCCAGACAGCCTCTCCACAAGGCCTGTGTTCATGGTGTGGTCTGTGAGCATAAACCACCTGCATGGAGCCAGGGACAGGACTTTGGCCCTCACCGTCCTCAGACCAGAGGGTACCCCAGCCCGCTTCAAGCTGCCTTGGCTAGAGGACAGAAGAGTCCAGGGGTTGGGCTAGGAGTGGGCAGGAGGGTAGGCTGCTACAGAAGTACAGAGGCACTTCTGTCCGCAGGCAGAACATGGAGACTTAGAGTGGTAGACGGGGGCTCAGAGAACACGTGGCCCTGGGTTTAAGTCCCAGCCACAACACAAAAAAGCAAAGAAATACAAACAGAGAGAGAGAGAGAGAGAGAGAGAGAGAATACTGATATCAGAACTCTAAAGCTGTGTCCCACAGTGATGAAAAATAAAACCATAGGTGGAAGAGGTAAAGTGCAAGCAGATTTATTTAAAAGATATAAAAGCATGGATGTAAAAAATAGAAGGCAAAGAAGTAGAACTCCCACTAGCCAGGAGGGAATCTTAAGCAGGATACCCATGGAGGCTTTGTCTAGGGAGTTTTAATGGTTTACAAAGGACCTTGTGCTTGTTGCTTGTCAAGCAACATGGTCTTTACTCTATCAGCCTTTTCCAGGGTCCAATCTGTGAAGCACTCACCCATGTGGAGCCTGTGTGACTGTTACACGTCTAGGTGTCTCCCTGAAGCCTCATGGAGTCACGGGGACAGCTTTTCAGAGGTTGCTGAATCTAGAGTTTGTGATTGAGTCATGGTCCCATGAGAGATTCAGGGAGTGAGTGCTGCCCCCACAGGAGGGCGGACAGCCCACGTGCAGCATAAGGTGCAGAGAGGGGCTTGTCCCCTCCCCACTCCCTTGTTGCTTTGCTTCAGTCTGCCCACCAAGAGCTGCTCTCCTCTGCCAAGCCACCCTGCCTTGGAGCTAGCTGGCTATGGACTGAAACCTCTACCGAGCAAGAGCTAAACAAACCCTTTTTTCCATTTATTTAACTTTGGACATTGGGTATTTTGTCTTGGCAATGAGAGAGTAAAGTAACTAAGACAGCACCCTTGAGCCAATGGCCTGCCTGCTCTGGGGAGGTCCCTGCCAACCTCGGACATCCGGCAGGTGTTCTTGTGAGATCATTAGAGGGTGACGGCCCCATTTTGGAGCCAAAGTCCTTCTTGCCTAATTGAATCCCACTAGACTTTCTACTTCAGTAGTAAGGCATAAGAGTACTTAGCTTTGTTAAACTCAAATTCCCCTATCTGTCTCCGTAGGGCTTCTAACTATTCTCCATCCATTGAGAACTTCCTGTACAATACCTGCCTGAGATTAGAAACTAGTTCAGGAATGGAAAAGGATTTCATTCCCTAGTCTAATGCTGACTAATTCATGTCTGCCTAGAGAAGTGCTTTTGTTGTTGTTGTTGTTGGCTGGTTGGTTGGTTTTTTTTGGCCCACTCAACCTGCCCTGGGGGTGGGTCTGGTGCAGCATTCAGTGTATGTGGTGCTGGGTATTGAAACACAGTCCTTGCACATTTGCCTAAGCTTGCCTAAGCAGGCGCTTTAGACGCTTTAGACCACTGAGCTATCTCACCAGCCCAAAGTGTAGTTCTTTAGTAGACTAATTCCTCCCCGTAAGTCCCATAAATAGTAGTACACGCTTAGAGTAAAGAAGGCAATCCCATAGTTTTTATGGTGGTAACTGTTTCAGATCTGGAGTGCTTAGCAGCCAGCAAAAGATGTTATGTAACCATTAACTCCAATATGACAACTTCACTGGATTAAAAAACACCTAGCAATTAGTGAGACACACCACAGGGTATGTCTGGAGGTGTGACCTTGGATGTGACACACGGTTGGCTATCAGTTCCGCTCTGACACTGTTCTCCTTCTCAGGTTCCTAGCCTCCACAAACTAAGCCTTTTTTCTCTGTCATGCCTTTCTGCCACAGTGGTCCTGCCTTGGAGCCAGCTGACCACAACTGAATCAACAAAAAACCATAAGCAAAATTAAACCTTGCCTGCCATCTTGAGGCACCCCAGGGAGACTTTTCCAGGTGAGGTCCCAAGGTTAAAGAACATGTGTGCAACACATCAGCAACAACAGCAGGAAGCATGGAGCAGAGGGGAACGTGAGAGACGCCGGTGTCTTTACTGTGCAATTCTTACACAGGCTGTTATCTCATACTAACATTCTTACACAGATCTGTAACCAGCGCATGTGCTTACCTCTAAGTCATGGTTACTCCAGTACTCCACTGGAATATTGTGTTTGTGCTAGAAAAACGGAGTCATGCCCTCAGGCGTCCTTAGACACCCTGAGCTTTAGAGCAGTCCGAGTGATTCCCCCACAAGCCTCTTCAAATTTTGAATATCTGGTTCTGTGTCCCAGTGATGGGGAAGCTGACTAATACATGGTTCGAGGAAGCTTCTTGACTTCTCCTGGGGAGACGAAGGGTCTAAACAGTAAGTGTAACAGCCCTGGAGAAGCAAGGAAATGCTCCTGTGTGGGAGGCAGCCCTCTCCATCCTCAAGCCCAGGCATGGGGAGTAGAGAACAAATTCAGAGAGCTCTAGATCCAGTCAGCACAAGAGTTCAGCCCTATTTGTGGGCACGACTCACACGAAGTGAGACGCAGGACCAGGCCTCACCTCCACTGCAGACAATGGGTCTGTTCTTTTTGAAGACTGTGAGTGCTAATCAGTGGGAGGGCAGGCAGGTCTGGGAGGGGGCCTGGGGATCGATCGATCTGCCTGCGTGCTGGCCAAGCAGAGTAGCTGACCTCCGCGACAGCAGCACAAGGAACACAGGCGGGTGCCAGCGTAGGGCAAGGCACAGCTCCAAAGGCCTTTGAGGACACTGCACATTCTGGGAAAAGAGGTGACAACATCTATAGTGGCCCAGCAGGGCCTGCCAAGAGGAGCAGCCGCAGCCGGCTCCACTCTGCTATGTAAATCTCGCTTAAAGCACTCAAATTAATTTCAGCAAGAACTCCCCAGAGCTCCCAAGTGAATCGTCCAGACGCCTCCTTTCCTAAGGAAAACAAGCAGAGGAAGAGCCAGAATTTGTCAAGAAATTAATTGGAAACAGCAATGAGAGTCTCACGAATTCATAAGACAGTAATTGTCTCCCTTCTCCAGGGCAGGTTGGGGTGCCTGCTTTCTTCTTCCACTTTGGAGCCTGCTGACCCTGGGGCCTTAGCTTCTGGGAGAAGACAGGCCTGCCATCAGCAAACAGCTGTGCTTTCTCTCTCTAGCAAAGCTTCAAACCACATAGCTTTGTCCACCTCATAGCCAGGGACTCTGAGCCACAGGATCCATGTAACCTCTAAGGTGCCTCTGAGAAGAACAAGATAAAATGCCTCTGGGTGCTGCATGTGCCCTAAAAGGGCTCCAAGTTTTCTCATTATCTGTTTGGTGCATGTGTTTGTATAGGATAATTCATGTCTTGTGTGGCTGATTAGGCTAAACTAGACTACATGCTCTGCGGAGCTAGAAGGAAGCCCAGGGATTAGACAATGCTCTGGGATCCGATGCAAAGCTCACAGTCAGCAGGTGGGAATACCAAGGCCGTGGAAAATTACAGGACAAGTCAAGGTCACAGAAACAGTGCCAACAAAGACTGCTCCTCCAACCCACTCTGCCATGTCGCACATTCTTTAGCGAACAAAGCAGAGCACTTAGTGGGGAGGTAAAGACATAAATAAGACACAGTCCCAGTTCTCAAGGGCCTAGTGGGGAAAAACAAGGACATAAATGACGATGGTGTTAAAAAATAATACTAATAATCCAAGCCTTGGAAAGAAGACCGAAAGAGTACAGCATGTTCTGCCAAACTCATTTTGGGCATTACTTCACAAGCCTGCCCAACCACTGCTTTAATTGCCGTGGGGAATGCATCTCCCCGTGATTCAGCTGCTTACTGTTAAGGGCTCTTTGATCTTAGGAAGTTACATGTTAATGTCAAGATTTTACCCAGTGAAAAAGTTTCCACCCAATAGAATGATAACACCAAAGATTATCATTTTTAACATGTCATGGTTTTCTTTTTGATTGTAATAAGATACACATAGCACAAAGCTATCACCTTAATTTTTCAGCATTCAGTTCAATAGCATTAAAGCACATTCACACTGTGGCATGAACATCATCACCCCATCTCCTACATTTCAATTTTTAAAACCGAGTCTCTATCCATTGAACAATAAACCTCATTCCGTCCCCTGCTCCCCTCCAGCAGCCCCTGGCAAGCACAGTCCATGTTCTGTCTGCGAATTTGATCATCGGCTCTGCTGTGTGCTCCCTTCCTTGTGTTTTACCCAATAGTTACCTGACATGTACCTAATTCCTTAAGACCACACAACAGCCCAGCAGAAGCTTCCGACTCCTCTCACACTGCCGCAGTCCATGTTCCAGCCCCACTCATCTGCCAGAGAGAGGCTGAAAGGGTCTGGGTCTCCCCAGCAACACTCACTGTCAGCCTAGCTTCCATCTTTGCTAAGGAATCACATTTCCTAGTTGTCCACCCGCCACAGGGCATCTGTAAAATATATCCTGAGAGATTCTAAATGCTACGCAGCATCAATCAGGATAAACGGAAAACAAGCCTAACGCATAGCAGCCATCTCTATCAGATCTTAAGTGCTATTAAGTACAAACTTGCTCCTGGCCACAAAGAAGAGACCCTCAGACCTTAGTCTTATCCCAGCCAGGGCTCTGTGTCCTCGAGGGTGCCCCTGGCTTTGGCCGGTGCAAAAGATTTAGATTGAGCCCTGAGATCAGTGTATGCTGAGCATCTCAGGTGTGCATGTGCCTCTTCCTTTTTCTCAGTTATGCAGTTGCAGCCCCCAGGCCTTCCTAACCTCTGGCCATGGCATGTTCTGAGATTCCCACTGGTCCCAGCAGCCTGCACCACAGCTGCCTGCCCTGAATGCTTAATGTTCTAGTTTGTAACTGGGCGAAAGGCTGTCCGTGGCCTCTCTGGAAATTTTTACAGAGCCATCAAAAGGCACGTCGGCTCAGGGAAGCCTGTGTGCTGACGGACCCTCGGCCTCTGACTGCCAACCTTCCGTGAGCTTCAGCCAACTCCACTGCCCAACCCAGCCAGACCCTCAGCTCTTCAGTACATAAAGGGCACATCACCAGGTCTCCCTGGGTCTGGAGGGGGACACATGAAAAAAGCAGAGAGAACACAGTTGGTCTCAAAGCAGGGATGTCTGGGTTACCTCGGGTGGAGTCTTTTGTGTGTGTTATATGTGCCTGGGGTCAGATGGCCTGCATCTGATTTCTGGGTAATCCTGGGTGTGTCAGGCCCCATAAGCTTCAGATTCCCATTAATGCTGAGAACGATAACATCTCACTTAGTAATCAAGGCTTCTGAACTGCAAAATATACTCATGTGTCATGTTACATTTCATGGATGGGGGCCGGGGAGATGGCTCAGTAGAATAAGTGCTTCCCTGGCAAGCACAAGGGCCTGAGTTCAACCCCTGGTTCCGGGGGGTGGGGGAATATTTCATGGATGACTGACCCCATCTACAATGGCAATTCCATATGCTTACAATAAGCTGAAAAATTCCTGTTTAGCACCTTAATATCTTACCGCAAAGCATCATGGTTGTGGTGACTCTAGTTAAATCTACTGTGCTGTGAATTGCATAAAAGCATACTACAGCTACCTGTGGTGGCACACACCTGTATTCCCAGCACTCCGGGAAGCTGAGGCAGGAGGATCACAAGTTGAAGCCCAGCTTTGGCAACTTGACATGTTCATAAGAGTTGTCTCAAAATAAAAAACAAACAAATAAAGGACAGGGGATATAGCTCAGTGCAAAGGTCCTGGATTCAATCCCTAGTACTGAAAAACAAGTTAAAAAAATAAATGTAGATCAATGTACATATATAATACACAGTACATGATGTAATCATAACCAAGTGTGCTGCTGCTTTATGTTTTTCCTATACTGTAATTTCTAATGCTGTTTTAGAGTGTTCTATTTACAAAAAATTGATTACTGTAAATCTGTATGCTGGGTCACTGTGTTGGTTTCACTCTTGATTGAATCTCTTGCCCTTGCTCTTGATTCAGTCCAACAATGCTTTGTGCACCATGGCCCTACACATGCAAAATCCATTGCTGATGTGGCCAGTAATAGGCCTTGTCATGATTTACCTGGAAATGAAATTAAGAGTGGTTAAGGACAAGAGTGAAAAACCAGTGATGATTACTTCTCTCCCGCAGGCGCATCCCACTGCATCTTAACTACAATCCTGACAAACAGGGGCAGAGTGAGAGAGCCGCCGAAGGATATTCTGCACTGAAGGCAGTGACGCTGAAGATTTCACTGAGAGCCTGCATCTGCTGTGGAGAAGCTTCTATACTTGGGCTGAGGACCAGGCACCGAAGCCTGTCCGTCTCAGCACCACAATAGCCAGAGCCAAGACTAAACACGAGTTCGTGATGTTGAGAGCAAAAGCTGAACCTGACTCTGCCACTGAGATCACTGTTTGCTCTGGGGGGCATAAGTAGCTCCAGACTACTGTTCATTACATAATGAAAGAGTTACGGGTGCATCTGTGAGAGCTGATATGAAGGCGGCTGAAGCATTCAGGAGGATGCTAGATAAATGAGGGTGTAGGACAATTATTTGCCAGGGTGAATTTTCAATACACACAAAACCTCATTTTTCTGGAAATGAACATCTGAAGGACTCCTAGATCAAGTCAGGGCTCCTAAGGACAGAGCCAGTCTTGTCTGGGGGAGACATGGTAGGGTACAAGTTGAAGGCCTTTCGATCTGGCATGGTGAAAGCCTCAGGCTGTTCAGGCCCATCGCTGAGCATGCCATGCAGTGTGAGCATGGGACAGGAGCAGCAGGAGGTAAGCGATGGCCCGGCTCCTCTTCCTACATGGCCTTCTAGAGTTCTCATGCTGGAAATTGAAGAAGCACTTCTTGGAGAGTGATTTCAGGGTTTCGCTTTTCTGGTGCAGGCACATCTACCCTACAGTGTGCACAAGACAAACTGTCTAGTGGGGCAGCTTTCAGAAAGTATTCTGTCCCCTTGTTCAATGGATAACTGTATAAAATAGTGCCAACTCGGTAAAACCAATCCTTAGCAGATGGTAAGTATTTATTGAGGGGCAGGTTATGGATTTGGTCCTGTTTGCAGGGGACATGTACATAAAGACACACTGACCCTCTCAGGGAGCAGGCTGGAGAGCTCACAGTTCATGTTCCCAGATGTTGCTCCTGCCCAGCGATGCTTTTAGCAGAGCATAAAGGAGGCTGGTCCTCATTTCACCTTACCTTGTCCAAAGAGAGGGAAGCTGTACTTTCATTAAAGTGATCTATGTCATTTTCAGATCAGCCCTTCTCCACCTGGATGGATAGGATTACACGCTTCTCACTTCCCCCCTGGGAACTGAAACTGCCCGTTGGTCTCTTTGACTCTGGCTTCTTCCTGGGGGAAAATGCAGATGGCCCAGGATTAGTGCAGCAGCTGATTTATAGTATGGTGTCTAAAGGCAAAATAAGCCCTCTGCTTGCTGAGAGGGGATCCAGCGAGAAGGCAGCCCCTGGCCACTTTCTAGGACAGATTCAGAGCTTGCATCACCTACGGTGCTTGAATGGCAGAAGGGGCAGCTCACCTGGGAACACTCTTAAGAAGCAATGGGCTCCAGTCCCAAGGCCTTGGGCATGTTCAAGTTCTGTGACCTAGCAAATCAGTTGACCTGGTCAGACATCACCGTACCCACCCTGTGGGGATAGCAACCTCTCAGGGATGAAGCAAAGATTAAAATGAAATAATGTGCATCAATAGATGTACTTTGAAAAAGTAGAGATGTCAGAGCTGAGACAAGGTGAGAACTGCAGGAGCCAAGGTCTTAGAAAGACAGGCTGCACCTTCACTCATGATGACACTCAGGCTTGCTGCCATTTCTGCCAAAGGTGCAGACAGTAGGCTGGAGAAGGCCAAGTCCTGATGCAGTTCCCCAAAAGAATTCTTTCACCAACAGAGCAGACACCCACTGGATATCTGTGACCTGCACACTTGTCTAGGGACCATGGAGTAGAAAGACAAAACACCTAAGTTCTCAAAAGGCCTTGATTCTGAAGGTTTGGTATTTCTATTGTCTTTCTGCCCCCACTTTCCTCCCTCCCAGAAGCAGCACCGTCTCTGAGACAGATTCATCACCCTAAACCTCTCCTTGGAACCTGGTACTGGAAACAGCGAGCTCTTGGGTTGGGATTTTGTTTTTATTTCCTCTAGTTTATTCACTACATAGCCCCCAAGCTGGTCCAGTGAGAAAGCCCTACCTGCTTTATTATGGCTTCCAGCAAGGTAGTTAGCAAACCAGAGACAAGGGATCAGAGAAGAAACTGAGCTCAGCATCTATACTGAGGCCCCAGCATGAAGTTGGCTGGCACATCGACCCTGGGATGCTTTTCACTGCCTTTGTCTTTGGGTGAACCAAGCAAAATGACCATCACTCCCGAATTCCCTATGAGATACGCTTAGCTCATGAAAAAGAGAGGGCAGAAACCACCCCGCCCCTTCACCAGGGCATGGAAAGTTGACCCTAAGCTTGTTTTCTAGCTGTAAAAGAGGTTGTGTGTGTCCTAAGCTCTACCCACAGCAAAGCACAAATCATTCAAAGACACTCAGAAATGATCCCTTGGTGCCCAGCCACATGCGATGGCCTTTCTACGTGCTGAGCACTTTCAAGGCACTTACAGAGAGTAGCGCATTTCCTCCACAGCCTCCTTTGCAATAAGAGCCAGGCATGGGATCCAGGCTCCACACTCAAGTTTGCCTACACAAGACTTCAGTTCAGAGGCTCTGGGAAAATACTATTTTGCTGGCAAGGACAGCAGCAGTAGCATCTGGTAGCATGGGCCAACAGTGAGTGTAGCACATGTTCCTGCTACAGAAATGACCCTGGTGTTATCCACAAGAGGGGGACAGTGATTCCAGGGGCAGTGGTGGCAGGGGCATGTGCCTTGTGTGTGGTTTGGAGCTTTGTCACTGGACACTTAGACTGAGCTCTCCAGCCTTCCCTATTTGCTTCCTGGTGTCATTCTAGTAACTTCCTTCTCTAGTCAGTAAGCCAAGTTCACCTCCTGTGGTTGCAACTAAGAACCCTGAGTGGCAGTCTAACTCAAATGTGTTTCTTGAAACCCTAAGAACAAATGCAGCATTCATATATCTAGTGTTCACCATGGTCCCTGGAACTGTGTGAGGGGCTTGGTGTGCATGTGTTGTGGAAATTCTTACACCCCTATGAGGTGGTACTATTCCTCACTTTCTGTGGGGAAAACAGAAATATCACTGCCTCAGAGAGTGCGTCCCATGTTTCACAAGAGGCTGAGCACCTGTTGTAGGAGGAGAGAAGCTCTTGGAGATAAGCATGGATTTTGCAGTGGGTGGTGGCAAAAGTTCTGTGCTCTGCTCTCTGGGGAGGTGGGCAGGGAGGCGCATGTCATCTCATCTGCAAAGGGTCTCCTCCAAGGGAAGAGCCAGTTACACCTCAGTAAATGGAGGGTGGTAAAATAAAGACACAAAGCTGCTTTACCGTCCAAAACCAATTCTTCCAGCTCAATGACAAAGGTAGTTGAGCGCAGAATCTTTTTACCTCGAAGTAGGATCTCTAAAACTCCCTGGGGGTTGGGGAGCACGCTGGGGAGCAGGGCATAGCCAAGCAGCTGCAAGCCTGCACCTGCCCGGGGCTCCATTGTGCAGGGTTCCAGTGCAAATACATTTTAATACAGGTAATTTCTTTTCCATGTATTTCCAAGCACTTATTTCATTTACCCATCCCAAAGCCAATAAATCTTGGCATTAAAGCTGATTTGATGTGTGATGCAGACAGTCTAATTAAGGGTAGGATATTTTATCAGCTCCTCTAAATTTTCTTTTCTCTGGTCTGTGATTTTTTTTAATACTGAGTTGATTTTTTTTTTATTCATCAGGGCTTCATTCCCAGTTGTCATGGTTGCATTAACCAGGTATCTAGTGAAGACTTGAATATAGAAGTCTGCATCTCATTTATCCTCAGTGGCAAAATTAATAAAGTGGCAAAAAAAAAAAAAATAGCTTCCTGTGCTGGAACCTTTGTGGTCCACCCTGAGAAATCCAAACTACATTTCACAGTGTCTCACCCAATATGGGCTCAGCTTTAAACTAAGCAGTGCCTGACTTCAGTCGCCATCCACTGACCTTGTGTCCTTATGGCCCTGCCCACCCTATCGCCTGGAGGGCCTTGGAGTAGAGGGCCCATGAGCCTACATATATTTACTGGGCATGTGCTATAGGCCCAGGCTCAGAGATACACAACTCAGGCAAGGTCAAAATCAAGTAGAACTCATAGCACCCATTTGGCTGGTGTCCAATGAAAGAAAAAGAGCCAAATAACCAGGTTGGAGACAAGGTGAAAGATCTGCCCTCCCTTTTTGCCTCTGGAAGGTCACTTCACAATCAGTCCTTTTATTGAGGAAGGGCTCCCATATATCTGTGATATCCTTGACTTGTAGATTCTTAGAGATGTATAAACATACTGGTTTTCAAAGCCTGCCATTATAAACTAACACAAACTAGATAGTTTATCTGATTGAAATGTTTGCCCTACAGGTATTGCAGGTAGAAATCCAAACTTAAGGTGTCTGCAGGATTGTTTCCTTCTGGGGACTATGATAGGGGAAATTGTCCTAAGCCTCTCTTGTTGGCTTATATGGCTTATACGCAGCTGTCTCTCTCTCTCTCTGGAGCTCCCTATATTATCTCCCCACTATACACGGCTTTGTGTCCAAATCTTCTCTGTATGGGACACCAATCATAGTGCACCCTAATGAGCTCTTTTTAACTTGATTACAGCCATCATGGCCCTGTCTCTAAATGAGGGATTAGGGTTTCAACATAAGAATTTGCGAAGCCACAGCTCCAAAGCACATGAGTGTCCCTGAAGGTGGCTTAACTAAAGCTCTGAAATAGTACTGGCCAGCACAACATGGATGGAAAAAAAAATTAAGAATCTGAAGTGCTCGTTCTACAAGTCATCTCCCCTCTCTGAGCCTCAGCTTTCTTCTCTGGGGAGCAGGCAATCTGGAGGTGGCCTCCAAAGGTCCCCTACTCCCACAGTTCTAGGGTTATGTGCTGCTGAGAGGACAGAGGAAGGCAGTGCAGCAGGAGGTGAAGGGTTGGCTCCACCCCTTACCAGCAGGGAGACCTTCTGAGCCTTGGAGCTTCTGACATCAAATAGAGATTCTTCAGGAAGGTTACACTGACAAACAGTTGTGAGTACATGCAAATGAGCTACTAATGATATTGGTCTCACTCTCATTAGGAGTCAGGCTTGGGGTCTAGGACTCAGCTCTAACAGGATCTGTCATGAGAGGGCACGTGGGCCCCCACCTCATCTACCACCACCAGATCCTACACTGCAGCTCGAATGGAGAGAAAGGCTGTAGCTGGCCAGCCTCTGGTGACCCGTGTGACGCGACTTCCCTGAGTGCCTCATCCAAGCCCTACCCATCAACTTAGCTCAGATCATTAGAGCTAAGACTGAAGTTTCAGATGATTTTCTCAGTGTACTTGCATTTCATTATGTGACACCATAGAAAGTTCTAATAAAACAATTATTCTGTTTTAAGACAGTTTTATAGGGAAGCTATGTAAATCTAGTGTCCTCTGTGACTAGACTGCTTAATACGGTGGCCCTGCACTTATCGTGGAGGTTATGTTCCAGACACCCCTGCGATAAGTAAAAGTCAGCGAAGTGGCAATGGTGTATTTATTTTATATTTATATACATTTTGAGGCTTTATAAATCCTTCCCACACTCTTATAAACCTTTTCCACACTTAAAAAAAAAACCCTTGTAATGCTCTTAACCATTTTCTAAACTTGTAAACCTACATCATTTTAATGATATATACTGCACAGTACTGCAAAATCCCATGATATAGCAGAAAACCTGCAATAAATAATTTAGATTAATAGTTGTTGAAAACCTGCAAGGGCCAGGGAGATGGCTCAGTGGAATAAGTGCTTTCCTGGCAAGCACAAGGGCCTGAGTTCAATCCCTGGTTCTGCAAAAAAAAAAAAAAAAAAAAGCAAATCGAAAACCTGTGAAACAGTTGAGTCCACCGAAGTTGAACTGGAAACAGCGAGTGACTACTGTGTATCTCTACAGCTGTCGTTTGGCTCTTACTGTCACTGAGTTGGATTTCCTTTTGTTTTGTTTTCATGCAGCACTGGGGCTGAACCTAGGGCTTTTACCCTGAGCTACATCCCTAGGGTTTTTTTTTTGTTTTTTTTTTTGTTTTTTGTTTTGTTTTTTTTTTTGACACAATGTCTTGCTAAATTGCCAAACTGCCTAGCTGGGCTCAAACTTGTGATCCTCCTGCCTCAGCCTCCCAAGAGGCTGGGATTCCAAGGTGTGGCATCGCGCTCAGCTAAACTGTGATGTTCTCATGTTATTTTCCCAACCCTAGACAGGCAAAGTGAGAGAGCACTTTGCTACTCAGCTTAACAGCAACAGCTTACCAGCCTGTCTTACAGTGTCTACTCCTATGTGATGAGAAGGAAAGGCACCCCGAGTCACAGGTGTACCCCTAAGGCTAGCCCACAGACTGTAGCCTGGCTAACACTGTCCTCTCCTCATTCCACCTCCCCAGCCCCTGTGCTGAGCAGGGGTTTCTGTGGCCTTGGTGCCCCCTAGTGGTTCCTACGGCCTCATTCCCCTTAAGACCTGCGATGCCCAGTGTCTGAAAGACAGCCCCACAGCTCAGAGAGAATGACCCAGGGCTCTAGTCGGGTCCATCATGAGAAGGCAGGGCAGGCCCCCACTCTCCTGCCCCCACCAGGCCCTCTGCTGCAGCTCATGGGCACTACAGTGGGACCCACTGTCAGAGTTGCACTTTCTGCCAAGATCGAGGAAGAAGGGTTAGGTCCTTTTCCCCTAAGAGGCCATCCATACTCTTCACTAAGTACTACTGAGTAGCTGGGCATGGTGGCGCAGGCCTGTAATCCCAGCACTCGGGAGGCTGAGGCAGGAGGATTGTTGTGAGTTCGAGACCAGCCTGAGCTACAAAGTGAGCTTAAGGCCAGCCTGAACTGCATAGTGAGACCTTGTCTCAAAAAGGCAAAAAAAAAAAAAAAAGTACTACTGAGTACTGAGTACTGAGTCCTATTTGCTCTATGTACTCAGAATTCAAGACAGAAGAGACCTACTTCCCATCTGAAAAGTGAACAAGTAAAAATTACAATACAGTAAGTAAAACGCTAATGTGGGTGATGTGGAACTTTTCCTATCATCCCAGAAATAGTTACCAGAATTCAAAACTAAAAGTAACTGGGCAGGGAACATACCTATAAGCCCAGTCCTTGGGAGGCTGAGACAGGAGCATCAGTGTGAATTGAAGGCCAGCCTGAATTATATAGCAAGATGCTGTCTCAAAAAGAATAAAGGATTTCAAGACATAGTGATGCATATCTGTAATCCTAGTACTGTGGGAGGCTGAGGCAGGAGGATCCCATCTGAGTTCAACCTGAGAAACTTTTTTTTTTTTTTTTGGCAAAACCAGGAATTGAACTCAGGCCCTTGTGCTTGCCAGGCAAGCGTTTATTCTACTGAACTATCTCCCCAGCCCGAAATTTATATCATGAATGAAATTTTTAATTATTATTAATTTTTTCTGTATTTTAAGGAAGGTTCTAGAGGGTGTTCAGGGTCTCACTACTAGATCTGACTTGTAGTGATTCACCTGTTTACAGTCTCCCAAGTGCTGGGATTACAGATACACGACATCACGCCCAGTCTCAATCTGTCTCCATGCACCCCCTGAGAAATTTAGCAGGGTCCTGTCTCTTGCCTCCTAAGAAAGGGGAAGGGGGACCTGGTTTTAGCCCCAAGTATGAAGGGGCAGTCATCAAATACACCAAGCCAAAGAAAGCAGAAAACGACATGAATCAGATTCCTCCTGCAACCACCAACCCAGGCACCAGCACCTGATCAGCTTCTCAGAGCTACTCTGTCTCTCCACCTACCTGCCCAGAGGCAAAGGACAGCCTGGAGGAGCAGAGGGTAGGATCCCATATCCTGCGTCCAGTTCACTTCAGATGTGCTGAGGCTCTCTGGGCCAACTGCAATCTTCTTCCTAAATTTTCCCTTCAAAGGCCTTCCTTCCAGTTTGGAAGGTAATCAGACTTTCTGAGAAACCTTTAATCCATGATTTTGCTTTGCAATAATCTGAGATTCCCTGGAGTTACACTGGACAATATGATAGCCATGAGCCACTGTCACTCTTCAGCACTTCAAATGTGGCTAGTTTGCCCTGAAATGTGCTGTAAGTGTAAAATATATATATGAAGGTGGGTTTGTTTGTTTGTTTGTTTGACAGTACTGGGGACTGAACCAAGGACCTTTGCTTTGAGCTATATCTTCAGCTCTTTATTTTTTGAAAAAACTTTACTAGTACATATTTACCACACACAGTGCTCACGTTCACCTGAGAAATTGTACCTGTAGGTAATATATCTTAATTTTTCCCCATCCTTCTCCATGCCCTTCAACTCTCCTTCCTTCTCCTCACTATTTATAGAAGCTTTGTTTCCATATTTTTCCTTCCATTCTCTCTCTTTTTCAGTTCCTTTTCTGAATCACTACATTACCCAGGATGGCCTGGAACTCCTGATCCTCTTGAGTGCTTCCGGTGGTGCCATTACTGTGGGTGTTAGAGACGGTATGGGAGAAAAAATGTAAAATACCTTAGTACATTGTATTGATTACATGTTAAAATTATAAATTTTAATTGATTTTATTGGTATATTTTAGGCACACATAACATTCATCATATAGCATTTGTATGGGTCCATGATGTATCTGAATTCTTTCTTCTCTCTCTCCACCTACATGCCCTTATCTACAAAAGCACTGCTTTCATTTTTTCTTTCTGAATGGAGATGGAATCTGTGTTGTTTTAATGTGCATCTCCAAGATGACCAATGATGCTGAATACTCTTCCATAGATTTATTTGCTGTTCCTATTTCATCTAAGAAGTGTTTGTTCATGGGTATATTTTACATATATCTTTAGTGAATAAAATGTTATTAAAATGTAATGACATTAAAAATTACCAACTTTAAATTAGAAACGTGTCTCACATTGTACCTCTGGATAATGCTATGGAGGTGTAAGGAAATTGGAACTGAAGCCCGGGTCCTGAGAAGCTTACCGCACGGAACCACGAGGGGGCGGCATGCCAACCTCCTCGAGCAGGACTGGCAGGCAGCAGGTCGAATCCCCCAGACAGCGGACACAAACTTTGCTTGAAGTAGTCGATACTTACAGTTTCTTGTTTGCTTTTTGTTTTGGAGATATGGGCTCACTTGTGCTGTCCAGGCCGGCCTTGAGCTCCTGATCTTCCCACCCTAGCCTCCCAGAATTCTGCAGCATGCACCAACAAGCCCAGATTCCAATGCTATCTTTGTTTAAATTGCTTTTTTAAAATTTGCATGGCCCATATGTGCTACCTCAAACTCAACATAATTTCTCTAGAGCTGGAGCCCAAAATGCCTGAATTACAACAAATTACTATTTTAAGGATATTGGAGATTCTGCAAGTTTCATTATGACAGTTCGGTAGTGAAGAGGGACTCTTGGATTCAAGCCCTGAAAAGCCTTGGAGCCCTAACCCCATTTAGAAAGCAGAAGAGGTGCTGGCAAGATAGCTCAGCGGTCTAAAGCGCCTACTTTATGCTTAGGCAAGCTCTCAGGGACCGCGGTTTGATCCCCAGCACCACATGTGGTGCCAGCCCCTCCCCCAGGGCGGGCTAAGCTGTCCCCCCCAAAGAAGAGTCCATGATGTGTAGCGAGACACTGTAATAAATAAATAAATAAATCTAAAAAAAAGAAAGCAAAAGGGGCCGGAGAGATGGCTCAATGGAGTAAGTGCTTCCCTGGCAAGCACAAAGGCCTGAGTTCAATCCTTGGTTCCGCCAAAAAAGAAAAGAAAGAAATTTTGTACTAATAAATTTTTAAAATATGACCAAATATTTTGACCCAGAAACTCGTATTTCTGGTAACATTATAAAATTTAAATTACATAGATATCTGCTATAAATATATTCACCCAGCATTGCAATAGCCAAGACAAACACACAAAAAGGAAATACCATAAGGAACCTGAGCAGACATTAATGATGGATCAGTTAAACCAATTAAAGTACAGTTATCACACGGGAAAGTAAAAACTGTTATGGAAACACATTTATTTTAAATTCTGCGAAAAGCCCAGCTATAGAATTACATATCCAGTATTTGTGTCAGCTTTGCTTAAAAAGAACAATAAAAAAAAAAAAAGTGAAAGTATACATTTGCAAAGAAAACTATTTACAAAAGATATTGTCCAAGGGATTCACAATCTTGTCTGGACAGTGAGACTATGGGTGGGTTCCTTTCCTTATTTAAAAAAGTTTCTGTTATTTTTAAGAAGTCCTACCCAGGAAAAAGCTCAGTGGTGCTGCGCCTGCCTGAAAGCGTAAGGTCATAAGTTCAGTGTCCGGTACAAAAAAAAAAAAAAAATCCTAACCAGTTAGTGCAATATTCTTCCCACAAATTTGCTAAGCCTTTGCCGCACACAATACCAATGTCTCCTACTAAAATCCTAACGCTTTCCCAGCACCCAGGTTGGGATAAATCTTAACCTTCTGCCGTCTCCCCCCTGCTCCCCGCCCTTTCCTGCAGCTTCCCAGGGCTTTGGTCTGTCGTGTGGCTCTGCCTCCTGGATCAGAGCCTGCCTGAATCATCAACTTACTGTAAAACCTGAGATCTGGCCCTACCTAGACCTCAGTCCTTGGAACTGAAATCCAAAGGTTAAAAATTGTCAAGATAAAGTGCCAGGCCTGGAATTCCAGCCCTGCGGCCCGGGTGTGAGCCTCTCCCGTGAAGAGTAACCCGATCAGCCATATTCCGCGGAGGAGCCAGGCGCTGGCATACCCCCCTATCAGTGAGAGGCAACAGAGCCCTATACCGCGCTCTGGGCCACTGCTGCGCAGGGATATTTTCTGAGTTCCAAAAAAAAAAAAAAAAAAAAAACGGAAGGCGGATGTTCCGCGGCGATCAATTTAGTCCCTCTAGAGACGCCGTCCGTCCGGTGCAGTGCTCGTTCACGTCACGTGACCGAGGCCTGCCTTGTACGGCGTGACGAGGTGGGGTCCTGGGTAGGTTGGACGGCAGGCAGGATGGAGGCGACTTTAGAGCAGCATTTGGAGGACACGTGAGTAGCATGCGTCGCTTCTGTCGTGAGGTCGCAGCGTGGGAGGCGGAGCGGGACAGAGTGCGCGTGGCGAGCATTTGGAAGGCAGGTGGGCTCTGCCCGGATCGTGTAGAGTAACTAACTTGTATTAGTATCTCGCAGGACCGCACCCATCCTCCGGCCCAAATCGCTGTTAGTGTAGTTTCTCCAAGAGTTTGGGAAACAGATCGACTTTGGGGATGTAGCAGGTGTGCCAAGTCGAGCCCTGCAGTGTAAACACTCGTGTCTTCCCAGCGTTATGTTTTAAGCTACTTGGTTGGTGCTTAAGGAAGTAAAGGCAGCCCCTACACTTTGAGATCTATGAAAATTCAAAATCTGAAAAGCATGAAGAAGCTACCAGCCCTTCAGTGTGTCACTCGCACGCTGGAAGAATGCTCTCGCCAGTTTCTGTCATTTTTGTTTTCACACCGAGATTCAATCCGCGGCCTTCACCCTGAGCTATGTTCTTAGACCCTTATTTTTTATTTTGGGACAGTATCTGCCTACATTTCCCAGGCAGGGCTTGAACCTGCAATTCTACTGTTTCAGCCTCTCAGAGTACTTTGATTACAGGTATACACCACGATGCCTAGCTCCCTTAGTTTTTCCAACAGTAGTTCTAAAAGAGTTTGCATAATAAATCATGCATCCAGAACAAGGGTGATAAAAATACTGAATCTTATGTTTGCAGCCTTTCAAGCACAACAGTATTTGAGAACCTTTCCCATCATCAGAGAGAAAATGACTGAATTAGTTAAAGTGTTTCTTTGGGGAGTGATAGTGAGAAAGAGTTGGGCCAGGCATGGTGGCCAAGACCTATAATCCCATCACTCAGGAGGCTGAGGTAGGAGGAAGCTTACTGTGAATTCCAGACCAGCTGGGCTTCATGACGAGTTCAAGGCCAGCACTACATAGTGAGACTTTGCCTCCAAAGGAAAAAAAAAATGTTGGAAAACACTATTATAAAGCACTTAACCAACACCTGGTACATAGAAAGCCTGTATGTGCTAGTTATTAATACGTCTTTCCTCTGTTCTCAAATTAGAATGAAGAATCCCTCCATTGTCGGAGTCCTGTGTACAGACTCACAAGGACTTAATCTGGGTTGTAAGTATCTCACACCAGCCTCCGTTAGAAATCAACTTGGAGCCTGCTGAGCTACTCTAGTTAGTTTTTGTTATTGTTGTTGTTGTGGCCGCCTTATGACTTAGTACTTTTGTAAGTAAAGCTGTCTCCCAAATTAGGACATTGAAACTTTTTATTGGCATTTAAAGGGTAAAAGTACCTTGTAGAGCTAGTGTGAAACAGTGGTCTCCACGGAAATGGTGTTTGAATCATTTAGTTAGGCCTACAAAGGACTTAATGATAGCCGTTGCCTTTTAGTTGAATGCATTCCATATCCTGGGACTGCAAGGTTCTACAGACATGTCTCTAATTTTCACAATAACTGCAAGTTGGATCATGCTACCTGTTAGTTCTTCCACACTTTCCAGTAAATTAGGCAGTACAAATAGATTTTAGAGTAGAACACACTACAGTTCAGTTCCCTATTCTTCATTTGTTAGGAAAGTGAACCTGTACCCAGAGAAACTCAGGGCCTTAGTTTCCTCTCTGGCTTAATAATGGTAATAATTACAGAGTTAACTTTATCAAACTCTTGTGCCAGTCATTGAAAGTGCTTTACATATTCTATCATTAATCCCTCAGTACAACCCCATGCAGTAAAGACTTGAGACTCAGTACTTAACTTGCCCAAGATCCTATGCTAGTAAATGGTTGAGCCATAATTTGTACCTGAAAATGTAATGCTTATGAGCCACGCTCCTGTGAAACAGTACAGAACCCAGATCATAATGCTCAGTAAATGGTATGATTACAGACGAAGAAGGAAGTCCAGAAAGGTAAATAAACCATCCTTTCCAAGTCAGGCTGGTCATTCTAGAACCTCTTATTCCTGATTTAGGAATTTTTAAAGCTCTGAATTGCTGCCGGAAAGGTAATCTATAACTCAGTTATTTAATGTACAAGTCAGTCATTTACAGAAAAAAAGCCTAACTTTTTGAAGCCTTTGCCAGGCTTACTAATGGAAAAACAAATTCAAGTATAGAAATCAAAAACAGAGTAAGTTTCTTAAGAAACTATTTCTGGCCAATGAATATTTTATGTAACAACATTGAATCTATAGGCTTGGCTGTAATGAAATGTCTTACTTAATTTTAGGCACAGTTCAGCTTTTGTTGTCTTTATTTACAGAGTCTACCATATAGTGATTACTTTTTGTACCTGTGGACCAAAACTTAGTTACAATTTATAGAATAAAACAAACATTAATAAAATACTTAAGGGAGGTAGTTCAGTGGCATAAGCTCCTGCCTAGGAGATACTGCTATACCTCTGTATTTATTTGGGGGTAATCAAGCGATTTCATCTTTTTCAGGCCGAGGGACGCTATCAGATGAACATGCTGGGGTGATATCTGTCCTGGCTCAGCAGGCAGCTAAACTGACCTCTGACCCCACTGATATTCCTGTGGTGTGTCTAGAATCAGATAATGGGTAAGTAGAGGTCAGGTCCCTTCCCTTTAACTTTTGTTTAGAAAACTCCGTGGGAGGCCGGGAAGATGGCTAAGTGGAATAAGCGCTTCCCTGGCAAGCACAAGGGCCTGAGTTCAATCCCTGGTTCCACCAAAAAAATAAATAAATAAATAAATACCCTCATATGGGGCTGGAGAGATGGCACAGTGGAATAAGTGCTTCCCTGGCAAGCACAAGGGCCTGAGTTCAATCCCCGGTTCTGCAAAAAAAAAAAAAAAAAAAGTAAAAAAAAAAAAAGAAAACTCCGTAGGAAACTTGACTGGGATCCCCTGTACTCACCACTAATTCCTCTGTCAGAGATTCTTCACTCTTTGGACCACAGAAGCAAATACGTTTACCTCTGAAGCTCAAGTGCGCTTTCAGGGTGCAGTTGCATGTAATGAGGAATAATTGTCATGAACTTTCAGTCTACAAAAAAAAAAGAACAGTAATGGCAGGGGCCAGGGAAATGACTCAGTAGAATAAGCGCTTCCCTGGCAAGCGCAAGGGCCTGTTCAATCCCAGGTTCCGCCAAAAAAAAGAACAGTAATGGCACAAAAGAAGACTAATCAAAGAAAAGAAACTTCTAAAATAATAAAAATAATGATATTCAAAGGGAGGGTCTTCAGAACAATACCAAGTGAACAAATCAAACTACAAAACTAAGTATAATATGATCACAGTTTTATAAGAGAAAATAGGTATAAATGTAGGTTTAAAAAAAGAACTAGGAGAGAGTATGTGCATTGCAAGAACCAAAAGAACAGGAAATAGACCTTTTTCTGTGAGTCATTGGATTGAAAGTTAATTTCATTATTGTACTTTATACTTTTACTTGTGTTTCCCAAACGTTCCGTCATGCTTGTATATTGCTTTTATATACAGAACTACATTAATTGTGGTTTAAGCTGAACATCTTCTAATGTCCCGGTGGTTCACGTTTTACTGAATAGTATTCACCTTGCCTTTCAGGAACATCATGATCCAGAGGCACGACAGCATTACGGTGGCGGTGCACAAGATGGCCTCCTAGCACCTCCTGTCCATTCTTCAGCACCCCTTCATTGAGACTCAGTCCTACCTGTTAACTGTCTTGTACTATTAAGAGTTCCACTGGTCAGACCCTGTATGTGATGTGCACAGGGCATTTTTCTTTTTATTTTAGATTAAGTTGCTTTGTAACCAGTCTATCAGGATATTAGAAAAGGATTGTGTTTTGAGGCAGCAGGTCCAGGTTACTTTATGTATAGTTTTACATTCAATAAATCTGTGAAGCTGAAAGCTTATATCTTTTCTAGATTCTTTATAAACTTCAAATGCTTCTTCCATTACCAAATTATTTTTTTCAAGGAGATACCCTCCAAACTGCTACTCTTTCAGCTTTTTGAGGGGTCAGCCCGTTAGCTCAGTTGTTTAAGTGCCTATTTAAGAAAAGCAGTCAGGCTCAGGATGCTGTGGTTCAATCCCCAGATCCTCAGGCCTTACTACACCTGCCCTTAAGGCATCCTGAGCCAGCCAAAAAAGAAAAAAAATTCCATCTCAGAAGCTTTCTGAAATGCCTGTAGTGTCTATGGATATTTAAAATCAAACGGGCCAGAGAGATGGCTCAGTGGAATAAGTGCTTCCTTGGCAAGCACAAAGACCTGAGTTCAATCCCCTGTACCGCCAAAAACAAAGCAAAATGAAATAAAATCAAACATATTCTTCCTCTATAACAATGTCACTGATTATTATATACCAAAAATTTACATAGTTATAGTATAGATAGTACTCTTACCTGCCTGCCATATTATCTGTGCTAAAACTAAGGCTAATGTCCTTATTTGGACTCAGGACTCCAGTTCAGGACTTGTACTCTTTTAACATTTAAACCACCAAAGAAATAAACATGTTTAGCCAGAAAAAAATACTTTACCATTTGAAAGCACAGGTCAATATTGCCTTCTCTTCAGCCTTCAGGTTCCAGTGCCCAAATGCTAGACAGGCAGGCACAGAAGACAGCAGTCTGTTAAACTTGACAGTTACTGATGTAACTATTGTATGTTAGTAATTTAGCATGTTGCTGTATAAAAACTGCTTTGAGTTCAAAGCTAGCCTAGGTTACATAGTAAAACCCTGTCTCAAACCAAATCATAATAAAAAGCTTAGAATTCTTTTTGCTTGACTTTGAGTTGACACAGTGGTCAAACTCAACTGTCCTTGAGATTTGGGCTTTTTTAGATATATAGAATGTGAGGCAATTCCTTATGGTAAATGGATTTTATATCCTTACCCTCTACCTCCAGTTGCTCTGGCTCTGACAAATACTGCTCCTTAGGTTTAATGAGTCACTAGGACTCCAAAGGCCTAGTGTTTGCTAGCTGATGGAGCATTAGCTTTACCTGGATGGATCAGTCAGGAGCGAGTCCCTTCCAGTATAGCTATGTGCGTGCACTATATTCCCCAGCAATGAATTGCAACAACACTTGTGAAATGTTTTCAAGTGTTGCCAAAGCCGGGCCATCACAGAAGCACTTTCTACCTTAAACTGCAAGAAGGAAAGCCACGATTCTGTACAAACTGTAGTGTTCACACACATTTAGGCACAGTGGCCCACCTGCATAGGGAATGCAGAGGACCCCCCAAGTCTTCAGTGCCAGCCAGAGGCCGATCTTGTGCAAAGTTTCAAAGGACAGGAGTCTCAAGCTAGCTATGTTAACTTGTGCACAAGGTCTGGAGGAGAGAAAAGGGTTTCAGCGCCTCAAGAAAACAAATCATAAATCAGTACTAAGTAAGTCTCAACACTTACTCATTTGACTTTCTGGAGACTAACAGTGGTGACAGGAAATAGCTTTAAGGCCAAGAGTTAGAAGGTGAGCAGCTCAGGGAATGATCTTTACAGATTCTATCAACATACTAGTTCAATTGGGTCCTGGTGCCACAATGTTAACTAATATCCCCAAAATGTTTAACAAATTTTTGCTCTTGCTATTAGGCCCCATCTGATTAACAGAAATAATTTTTAATGCAGATAGCACTGCTGTATAAACATGGAGTCTTTTTACAATGCACTGCTTTCTTGAAGCATCCTTGCAGAATAGAATTAGCCATCTTTTAGTTTCAGAAATGGAGAAGGTAACTTGACCAAGGGTCTTGAGCCTTAAAAGATTGCACAGTTGCAATTCTAACCAAGTCCTCACTTTTCACTACACCTTAGTTTCCTGTTAATACATTTCTGTAGAAAGTATTGTTAGATTCTTTGGCAGCCCCCCTAAGCCCTTCGTGATTTTTTTTGTTCTACCACTTTGCAAATCTGGCCCCAGCCAGGAGCATCAGTTCTATCTGTACACAAAGTGTATTCTCATGTCAGGTTTTTGTTTGTTCTTTTGTTTTTTGTTGAGACCGGTTTTGATACATAGTCCAGGCTGGCCTTGAAGTTACTGCAGCAGTCAAGCCCAGACTTGTCCTCACCATGATCCTCCTGTCTCGGCCTCTTGGGATTGTAGGTGTGCACTGAAACATCCATTTCACATTATGATTAGAGTCTCACTCAGCCCTATTTGTAATGAGTAACAAGTCCAGGGTACAGTCTGAGGCCGCTGGGCTGCATAGTGAGTTTAAGGACAGTTTGGGTGACACATTGAGATCCTGACAAAAAAACAGAGCTGCAAGTGTGCTGCCAAAAACTCACACAGGTCTGGCAAATGTTTAACTTACAAATGTCTGATTAATGAAGGCTGGCTGGCAGAGAAAACCCAGTGCTGCACACCTGTAACCCCAGCCAGCACTCCAGACACTGAGCCAGGAGGGTCACAAGTTCAAGGCCAGCTTGAGCTGCATAGCAAGGCTTTGTCTGAAAAACTCAAAAGCCAAAAGATCTCAAGGGATATTTAGGCCAGGGAAGATAGCTCAGTGGAATAAGTGATTGCCTGGTAAGTACAAGGTCCTGAATTCAATCTCTGGTACCAAAAGCAAAAAAAGAGCTGTCTGAAAAACATCCTTTTTCTTCCTTGAATTTTTGCCTTCTGCCCAGTGTATATTTGATCCCTAACACCAGCACTATTCTCTCCATTACCTTTACAGAGCTTCCTCCTAAATGACTGAACTGTCCTGCAGGCTCTGTAATTAAAAAATATTTGACTAAAGATTACAGAGGTTGGCTTTAACAGGCTAAGAAACCCCTTGTCCCCCTGCCCCTTGTTTTTCATTAAAAAAGGCAATTCAAAAATGTAAATATTTTCCAGATAAAATAAGAAAAACACTGGCATTAAAATACACTCTGGTTCCCTAGTACCACAAAAAAAATAAATAAATATAAATAGGTAAATTAAAAAAAAACACTTTCTTAATTTAAAAGAAAAAAAGGGGGTGGGGCAGGAAGATAGCTCAGTAGAATAAGTGCTTGCCCAGAAAGTACAAGGACCTGAATTCAGTCCCTGGTTATGCCAAAAACAAAAAGAAAATACACTCTAGTTTAGGATCTAGACTGTCAGTGTGGGGGGATGATTCATTCATGCTTTTTATTTTTAATTTTTATTTTTGGTATGTGGAGGGTGTAATGGGTTAACACACATTTTAGGCTATAAATGTAAATCTTGTTTTTTGTGCTTTCTGTTGTAAATGTATCACCCACTGTACTAGATTGCTTAGTAAATAGGACTGTTAAGGGCTTTAACTTTTTATAACCTCCAGGCCATGCAATGCTGCCAGCAGGTACTCTGGGGCAAATTCACCAGAACCTAAAACAAAAGCCCCAGCAAACTTAGTTTGAGTAGTGCTCACAATGACTCTGAAAGCATTATTTTGTGTCAGACAATGAAGTTGTTTATCAAACTCAATGTGGTTCCAAGTTTGAAACCCCTCTCTTCTTCCTGGGCAAGCCGCCTTTCAGTCCTCTCCTGAGTGAGAGCTGATCAAGGGGCCCTGAGCTCAGTAATAAATGGCTTTCCAAATTCCAATCTGGCTGATCTGGTTCCTATTCTGAGCGACCCATAACATTTGGGGGCTCGTCCAGGATCCCCTTTAATGGGGATCAATCTGAGGAACCAGAGTTTTTCGGAAACCATTTCCTCGGGAAGACTTTCTGGCCCCAGAGTGGTCCCCGAAAACTTACAAATTTTATCATTCGAACCTCAGAGCCGTCTGTAAGTTCTTACCGGTAAGAACTGTTGTGTGTATCTGTTCTGTTCAGGCGCCCATCTGGGAGTCCTAGTCGGTGTTAGACATAACGATAGCCCCTGGACTCGACTCCCTCGTGAGTCTCGGATCTGTTTTTGTTTTTGTGTTTTGGCCGATTGTCATTTGTCTAATAACTGTGCAGGCTGCTTCTGTTTCTGTGTCATTGTCACCCCCATAATGTTTCTAAATAATCTTCAGGATTTCAGACAACGAGCCTCAGAGTATAGAGACCGTGCACCCCAGAAAACGTTGAACTTTCTCCTAACTAAAATGGCCCTCCTTCCCCTAGACCACTTGGCCTCCAGAAGGCTCTTTTAACCTTTCTCTTGCTTAACAGGTCCAGAGAGTCATCTTCAGAAAGCCCAAACACCATGGCCCCCGACCCTTACATTCAGGCTTGGATTGATTTTGTCCATGAACCTCTGAAATGGCTCAAGGTTTGCTGTTCTGGACGCCGTCCCTGGACTACTGGCCAATTCCACATGGTTGCACTGGCAGTTCCAACTGATAAGAAGCGGCTGTGACCCCCAACCATCACCCTCAGATCCAGCTTGTCCCAACTGCCACCCGGTACAGAGATAAATTCATTATGCAGTTGTCAAATGTCGGTCACAATGTGCTGGTAAATCTAAGTTCAAATGAGGTTATGATATTTCTGTAATGAGACATTTTATGACTTTTGTATTTGATTGTGTTACATTTGAACTAATTGCTAAATGTACTGATATTCCTTGTTTGCCTTAAGACAACAGCACTAGGAAAAAAAATAATGTTTGTAAGCCTTCTAGTGGATTTTATGTAAGTTTCTGAAAAATGAGACTTTTAAATTGAGTTCAGACTTGGAAATATACTTGCCTATGAAGCATGTGACTCCTTTGCCAGCTAAATGACATTAGGTCGACTAATCGTTCTTATCCACCAAAAAAGGTCTCTACTGACCTGTTGAACCTTTTCCCTTCTCGTTCTGCCAGTAAACTAGGAATTCTACCTGAGCTTTTTCAGTAGAACTTAACAAGTCACTCCTTCAGAAATTAGGCTGAGGTAGCTTACAATAGTTTACATTGTGCAGCAGCTGTCAAGGAAAATTCACATCTGTGTTACATATTAAGATTAAAAAAGATTTTTGTCAGCCTTAAAATAATGTGATTTTACCAACTTGTAAAATTTGATTGCTAGGTGATAAATATAAGTTTCACCTGTGAGCTTCAAGTTTAAATCTTGTCCAGTTGTTAAAACTGCTTACTTAGATGGTTAGATAAACATGTGTCTGGAGCCTTGGCTCAGTGCACAGGGCCAAATCCTCCAGCCAACTGTTCTATCTCTAGAAGAGACTTTGGTAGCCTAGAAAGTGCTCACTTCAAATTAATATTTTTATGTAATGGTTATACTTCCTTCTGTAAGACTCCCTGGCCCCCAGACCGGTAGTCTTACATTCAAATTTTGTTTGCCTTATGAAAGTCATTCTAGTTTTAAAATGTAGATGTGGGCTACAGGAGACCTGGCTGTTCAGGTGTCTAAGGCTGCTGCTTCCTGACCTTTCAAGACCTTTGGATAAGATAGCCTTAACCACAGCCTCGCCCACCATTACTGAAACTAAGGTTTCCCCTATCTAGTTGCAAAAGGGTGGGCTTCTCAAACTGCTGTAATCCAAGCCTCTATAAGGCTACACCCGTCCTTAGCTGAGTTTATGCAAGCTTTTCAAAGATATCTTTTAAAGAAGTAAAAAGACAGTTTAAAACTTCCAGAGTTTTTGTGCCTTTTCCCAGTGACCTAAAATGTCAGATTTAAAAAAATCTTTAGATGACCCTGATAAGTACATTGATGTCTTTAGAGGATTTATTCAGACTTAAAAACTAGATTGAAAAGATATAATGTTAATCTGAAACCAAGCTTTCACTTCTATGAAAAGGCAGACAGCATTACAAGCTGATATTTCATCTAGAGATAAATGTCATATTGTTAATTTTAAACAACCAGAAGATAGACAGCCAGTCTATCTTGGTTTAGCTATAACAGAAACTACCTGCTCCCACTGGAACCCAAGCAGTTAGGCCCCTGCAGGCCTAATAGCCAGGAAGGAGACTGTAATAAAAAATATTTTCTAGTATGTATTCTTAAAGGTCTAAAAAGCACTGAAACCAAGCCTTCAATTATTAAATTTCATCTATTTACCAGGAAAAAAAAAAAAGGTAAACACCCTTCTGATTTCTTAAAATGTTTAAATAAAAACTGGTAAAGCATACTTCTTGAGATAATTCAGTAGAGGAACAGATTACTCTTACAGATAAGTTCATTACTCAGTCAGCTCCAGATATTAAAAAAGAGCTATAAAAGATAGCTTTGCTCCAGAGAACTGATTTGACACTTTATAGGACACTAAGAAAACAATGTCCAATAAAGACATTTATAGAGAAAAAAAACAAAGAGATCAAAAATTGCTGCTTTTGTTGCAGCCTCAAAACAGACCTTAAGTCTGATTCTCTGGGCTCCAAGAAGACCTCAACAACGAGGTTCATCTGTTGATGAGGCTGATCTGCTATTGCAGTCAGAAGCCAGACCACTGTACGAAGGACTGCTTTAAGAGGCCCACAAGCCATTCCCTGACTGCTAAGGCAGCCACTAGAAGTGAGACTGAACTCTGAGGCAGAGGCCCCAGAGGTCAGACTCAGCTTTCCACGTGGTCCAGTAGGACGAAAGGGCCCCTGGGCCTGCATCTTCCCTCTGGCCAGACTGTTATCTCTACCTGTCATCTCCATGGAGGAGCCCTGAGTAATCACGACTAAAGGAACAAGCCAGCCTATTGCTGGACACTGGCATAGGCCTCTTTGTCCTTCTCCAACCCCGACCTTCCAGTCATCATCATCTTGCATCAGCTGTAACTGAGATACATTGTTCATGTACAGATAAAATCCTATCACCGTAAAAAGTTCTAGAGACATGAGTTACACAGTATCAAATAGCTTTGGGCCTATAGATAGAGCCAGACTTCTGTTTAAAATATAAAACTCAGAGCCACTGTGTTAAAAGGATAAATCCCTCTATAGTGCCCCTTGCTTACAATAGGAGACATATCCAAGATACTAAATGAGACACTAGTTTAACCTGAGTGAATACTGTACATTTCATGATAAGTGTACTAAGTTTGCTAGGGCTTTTGTTTTAGTTTCTGGTAAATTTGCACCTGAGTACCTGCAGGCAGCCTTGCCTGGCCCGAAGGTTACAAGAAGTTAAAGCCCCTAACAGCCCTATTTACTAAGCAACCTAGTACAATGGGTGATACATTTACAACAGAAAGCACAAGATTTACATTTATAGCCTAAAATGTGAGTTAAACCATTACAGAGGGTGGGACAAAAGGAAATAGGAATACAAAAATTTAATTATCCCGTCAATTTTCTAAGAGACTCAACTTTGAACCATTTCAAAAGAAGCAGTAAGAAAAGTTTCCCATCTCTTGCTAGAGGTGTTTCAAATTATGGTAGGCAACCATCAAAAAAGCAATTAAAATGGCCTGGGATATATAGCTCAGCGGCAGGCATAAGTGCCTGCCTGGCAAGCCCAACATCCTGAATTCAATCCCCGATACTGTAAATAAATAAATTAAAATGAGCCTGGAAGCTCCGCAGTAGTGACCACAATCTTCAGTGGATGAAAAAGAGCACATAAACAGGCTTGAGGAAAAAGTGCCTTGAGTGCTGGGTGGGTCAAACCTCGGGCAGAACACGGGCCTGGAAGGGCTCTGCTCCACCTCCAGCTACACCCCAGTTCCGCCATTACTTGTGTGGCCTCGGAAATGTACTTCTCTTACAAAAAAGCCTGTCCTGGGAGTCTCACCGCCATCCTGGGTCCAATCCCCCAGGCTTGAGCTCGCTCACCGAAAGGAATTTCCCCTTGGTTTACTCAACAAGTACTTTTGACCCTACAGATAAAATCTCTACCTCTCAGCCAGTGGAAGGGGGCGGGCCTGAGGCGCTCTCAAGTTTCAGCCTTTCCTCTTCCCCTCGGGAAGTCGCAGCCGGAGGGCCCAAAGCACCCTGTCCCGGGCTCAGACGCGCTCACCGGTTTTCAGACAGCGGAATGCAACGCTTTAGAAAAAGAGTAGCATTCTAACAAATACATTTTTTCTTTCGCTCCTAAATTGCCTTTACTGTATGTGAGAATCCTTTGCTGGAAACTACATCAAAGGTAAGGTAGAAAAGGAACGGTGTGTGGGGTCTGTTTTATCCCAGGCCTACCGCGACCCGCGTCTCTGCTTTCAGCCTACTCAGAGGACAGCCCTGGCACACTGCCGGCCCATACCCTCCTTTCCAGAAAAAGCAGCCCGCCTGCAAGCTGACAGTGGGCACAGTGAATGCTACGTAAGCAGCAGACACCTCTGGCAATCCCCTGCTCAAAACTAGCATTTCTAAGTAAGTTTCCTACAGATCCAAGACCACCGTTCTACCCAGGAGACTTAACCTCACCACAGCACACTATTAGCTGATATTCCAGTTTCCCAACTGTCCTGATTTCTAATCAGAATCCACTTAAGGAACAGGTCTTGCATGTTATTGCCTATTCAGTTCCTTAGAATAGCTGCAACTTTGCAAGTACTTTGAACAGGCCTAAACCCAAGGTTTCACCGCCTTGGGTTTATTTCTCTGCACTCTAGAGCTTGTCCAGTCATCTTTCACTAGAACTGGCTTCCAGCTCTGGGGATCCGAGTGGAAGAAGAGAATCCTCCCACAAGCAGCTAAAGGTCTTTAGTTGCTTGAGGGAGATGCCACTGTAATAGGGCAGGGTGGGAAAAAGTTAGTGTAAGTGGGCTTACATCACAGTTCACATCAGTTTCATGACAAGAGACTCAACCATCTTGGATCCATCACAGGGATCTTCTGGGTGATCAAAACAACATGCTGAAGACAGCGGAGAAGGCCCAACCTTATAGTCAAACCCCTGATGGAGGATGGGGATGGATGGTTGTGCTTCACTTTTTCCTGGTAAGTACTTTCCCCTTGCAGCTCCCTGGGCTCACTAGAGAAGAGCAGCCCAGCAATGTCACGTGGTAAAGTCTTCACACTGGAGTGAGCAGGGTTCGCCATCCGTAACTACTGGTCAGAGTCTATGTTGAGCACAAGAGAAGCTGACGAGTCTCCTTGATTGAAAACAAAAATGTCGCACAGCAGTACTTCACTCTTCTTCACACCCTACTATCTCATAAACCTGCTGAATGCTCTTCTCCATTTTATTAGGAATGATCATCTTTTAACCATCTACTTGGCAGGGCTAAGGTATCCAGCTCAGATATATTCCTCAGCTGGCAGCTGCCTCTTTACTGACACGAAATGGGGAGTTTCCCTCTAAGGCTTTTAAGAGATCCTCTTGCCAGAGCCTCAGAATACCGGGATTACAAGCATGATTTCCATGCCAAACTTACACGGTCTTTCTCCCATCCTTCTGGACACTTTTGGTGATGACATGTGAGGCAGTGCTGATTTACATCATCCCTATGCCTATACTGGAATACTGGCAAACACTCTCACCTGTGTTCCCAAACACCCATGCTCCAAGTGGTACTAGCTCCACAGCTTAAGCGTTCCAGATGTGCTGTTAACTTTTGAGATGCACTCAGAAAAACAGCCTTTTCTTCTGATGCTTTTCCATGAGCCCTACAGTAAGGAGCCCTGCAGTAAGTAGCCCACAGTGCTAAGATCATAGGTCCTGATGACTACTGATATCATATAGCTCTATAAACTGTATGGTGAGAAAGCATTTCCTCTTCCCTGGAGACAGACGAGGAGGAGGAAAAGGAGAGGTCCCTGACCAGACTTATATAATAGAGCACTATCTGTTAAGCATTAACTTCATTACCAATGTACTCTTCCTGCTCCCTCCACCCTCACCGCCTAAAAAATGTTAAAGATGCCTGAAGCCTAAGGGCCCTTAGTCTTTAGGCCACCTCCTAAATCACGCTTTGCAGGAGAAGTTATTAGCAAGGGTCTCTAGTTCTCCACTTTAAGGAATCACTTTTCTCTCTCTAAATCAGTTATTGATCAGCTTAGTTGCTGATAATCTTTAGGGATCAGATTAATAATGTCCCATTTTCAGTGTGATGCCTTTTATTAAAGCATACAGATCAAGATCTTAACAGTGAACTCAGGGGCCACTGCTTGCAGTGGTAATGTATCTCAGAGGACTAAGCTTTTATTTATGTGTAAGTCTTGAATATTTTTTTCAATACTTCCAACTTCTTAAAAAAGAGAAATATGTAGCGGTGCCTTGGGGACTTCCTGAGAAAGTGGGGTTACATTTCTAGCTCACCCTGCTTCACTGCTACATATTTATATAAGTTTTCTAAGTCCAGTCTGTTTCATCAGACTGAATGTTCCTCAAGGCAAGGAACATTTGCAGGTACCCTCACCACTCCTGGCCTGAATGTTCAGCCCCGACCATAGGAACTCAGTAACTTCTTGACAGCGGATGGATGAACTGACAGGCATATTTATGAAGAAGGAAATCAAGGGCCTTGTAAGACATGTTAAGAACATGTAAGACATCCTAAGAGGATGAGCTGATAATGAAAAAATTTAAGCAGAGTGACAGGATCTGTGTTGCATTTCAGAAACAGTTCTGGGTACATAACTGTTGGATGTTATGTACCCAAAACCCAGGGTGGATAAGATTAGTGAGGGTTAGGTCTTGAGGCAGGGAGATCCATTGAGGGATGCTGTCATAGTCCAGGAGAGACAACAATAAGGTCTTCATTAAGACAGTGACTGAGGCAGGAGGATTGTTGTGAGTTCCGAGACCAGCCTGAGCTACAAAGTGAGCCTAAGGCCAGCCTGAACTGCATAGTGAGACCCTGTCTCAAAAAGACAAAAAAAAAAAAAAAGACAGTAATGGGGAGAGAAGAAAAAAAGATGTGAGCGTATCAGACCTGTAAGACATGTAGACAGGTTGTCAGGGGAAAAAAAGACCAGAAGTCCTGAGTTGTTTGCTTAACCAACCTGGAGGGTAATGAGTACTGTTCACTGACTTGGAGGACACAGGAAAAAAAGGAGGAAATCTGAAGATGGCTTGGATGGTTTAATCATGGATAATGAGTCCAAGTGCCTTTTAACCAAGAATGGGTGTGGCATATGGTTTGTGCACATCTGGAGCACAGCACTATCATAAATGGTAGTTTGAACTTCAGGGGATGGGTAAAATCACCACTAATATTGGAGAGGAAGCAGCAGGAATGGAATGAAGCTTGAGAAAAATCAATGTAGGAGATGAATGGAACAGCCCACAAGGACAGAGAAGCAGAGAAGTGGCAACCCAGAAATCCTTAGGGAGAAAATATCCAGATGCTGCTAGAGATCAAGTAGAAAGAACTGAAGGCAATCTGCTGGCATGGCAACAAAGCAGCCTCTGATAACCTTGATGAGAGCTATTATATCAGAGTGGTAGGGGTTGAAGTTAGTGGGCTTCAATTTCCAGTGCAGTGGTAGGATGAAAGAAAGTGGAACTATTTCACAGATTCTCCTCTTAAAAAGTATGTCTGCGAAGGTCAAGATAAGCTAGGACAGTACCAGAGGGACAAAGGGAAGGAAGAAGCATTCTATTATTAAATAAAAGCAACTACCTATAATGTATGTTGATTTTCAAAATGGGCCGCTGAGGCTGACCCAGTCCCCTCACTCATATCGCTCAGAATGATCTGGTGAGGGAGCTCCTTGTGTATAGGTCTCCTGTGTTCTTGCTGGGTTCAACCCAAGTAACTGATATTACAGGGGGCCCACCCAGTAGCTCAGTTGTTTAAGTGCCTCCTTAAACAAAGCAGTTATGCTTCGGATGTTGTGGTTTGATCCCCAGATCCTCAAGCCTTACTAGACCTGGCCTGAAGGCATCTTGAGCCAGCAAAAAAAAAAAAAAAAAAAAAAAATCCATCTCAACTGATATTACAGGTAATAATGAAAAGAGGGCACTGGAGAATTTCTAGGGATTTTGTTTTACTTGAGAGGAGACCATTTACAGTGTCTTACATGGATGCTAGTGACAGGACTGAACCCCACATGAAAGAAAGTGGAACTATTTCACAGATTCTCCTCTTAAAAAGTATGTCTGCAAAGGTAGGGATAAGCTAGGACAGTACCAGAGGGACAAAGGGAAGGAAGAAGCATTCTATTATTAAATAAAAAAAAAAGTTTATATTTGGTTGACAGCAGATCTGTATTTGAAAGTGCGCCATAATGAGGATGTCGGGGGAAATGATCCATGACATGGGATGAAGCAGATAATATAGGTTATGTCATCTTAGTTAACTAAAGGAAACAAACATTGGGAGATTTTAGTATCTTCAAATCAATATAGAAACAAAATGAGAAAACTTCAAATTAAGGGCAGACAGTAGAGCAGACATGAGGGCTTTGCCCCAGCCCTCCTGATAAACAGCTTAAGACAGATTCCCTTATTAGGCACGTAACACTCATTCATTACTGCTACACCCAGATATCAAAGGCAGACCAAAGTAAGATACTAAACTGGAAAACCAGTAGCTAGCCAAATTTCGATGGTTAAAAACATAGATATTGGCATCTTAAGGGCACCAGTGCAGAACCCTTGTCCACAGAAAAAAAACAAGTTTATATTTGGTTGACAGCAGAAAGTGCGCCATAATGAGGATGTTGGGGGAAATTAAAACCTTAGGAATAAGTAGAATGACAATCTAGTCTTGTTCATTCTGAAGGCACAATCACCACTCTATTTTAGTGAAGGACAAGTCTAGGTCATTTAAGCTTTGTATATATTTTGTAGCTTGATTTCCTGATAGGTCTTAGAGGAAAATTAGTTGTAAATTACCTGAATAAAGGGGCTTGATAAAGTATCTTTTTCACTTTCAAATATATAACCCTGGTGCCCATAATAATGTTCTAAATAAAGAAAAACTTTGTACTATTTACCAAATCAGATAAAATCAGAATGTGAAAAGAAGATCTGAGAGACTTCCTTTCTCCTTAACTTTTGCATACAACCTGTGCACATCATGACTGGCTCTTGGTCCCTTATGTCCAGGTAATAAGTGATACCAGCCTGAGGTCTTAGGGATGGTGATAAGAGGGGAAGACCTTGCTGAAAATAAGCAGGAGCTGAAAGAAAGCTATCTAACGAGTAAGTCTCTGATTATGGTGGATAGATAGTAGTAATCCCTGCCCCACCCAATTAAAAAAAAGATATAGAATAAAGGAAAGATGAATTCAAGTTTGGACAAGTAGATCAGGGTTAGAAAGGTAAGGCAAACAGTTACGAGTTCAAACTGTCAGGGCAGAACCAAACCACAAGATAATAACATCATATTCAATTAGTTAAGTGGCAAGTATTAAGTACTTTACCAGAAACAGCTAAATTAATTTACCCATACCTATGTGCTAGTTAACATTTCCATTAGCCTCACTTCACAAAGTGAAGCTGAACCCCTATGAAGTAGTTTGCTCAAGGTATCCAGTCACATTCTTGATAAACGGGGCCAGGTGTGGTGGTACATGCCTGTAATCCCAGCACTCAGGAGGCTGAGGCAGGAGGATTGTTGTGAGTTGAGACCAGCCTGAGCTACAAAGTGAGCTTAAGGCCAGCCTGAACTGCATAGTGAGACCCTGTCTCAAAAAGACAAGAAAAAT
>PVKA01006764.1:33894-81702 GCA_004027165.1 Ctenomys sociabilis | reverse complement strand
GTACAAGGTGCATACATGAAATTATATTTACAGGTTTTTTATAGCTGAATTATATCAAAGATTCAATAATTATTTACCTAGTGGATGACCATAGCACTAAAAGCCAACATAATATCCTGTCCAACCACCATTAGTGCAGATCTTGCCTCTCATAGAATTATGTAGAAGCACAGCGTTATCTATCCCAACTGTACTGTCTCTACACACACATCCTGATTTTTTCTTTCTACAACCCTTCCTTTGTCTACACCTGTCAAAAGTGGGCACTCCATTGACATTCAACTACCTTAGGAAGTATAAAGTACATGTGTTGGTATATAAGTTTGGATCTACCTAGGTCTTAACCATCCAGCAGAAAAGCATAAATGTATAAAAATGAAGTATACATCATGAGCCCATAATATTAAGCTGAGCTGTAAATGGATATGGTCGACAATTTCTTTGAATAACTCCCTATGGTTGCAGAATGCTGGACTGTGTTGGATTGTGGTGTCGAGTATTTTGTGTTTCTGATGATAGCCATTCTAACTGGATAAAATGATGTCTCTTCGTAGTTTTCATTTGCACTTTTCAGACGATTGATGCTGAACATCTACACTGCTTAGATTTTTGTGAATTAGAAAGAGAGCTATAGTTAGGTCAAGGAGAAAATTGATTGAGCTGCTGCCACTGGGTGTGTGAAGTCAGCGGTTAGCAACACTGACAGGTCAGTGGGCGTCTTTTCATGCGGGAGGCCACACCAACTTGCCCTGAGCTGGTAGTGACTGGAGAGAGCAGGAACAATGGATATAAAAAGCTTATAGATGATTAAGGGGAAACAGAGGGTGATCTTGAGCAATTTTGTCTCAAAACTTTATTTTCTAAAATAGTAGAGATTTCACACACTATATAAGCAAGCAGCGTAACATACTATAGATATGAGTCCAATTCTTTTCATACAGACTTTCTTAGTTAATCTTCAGACTCATTCTGACAGATACTACTTAACATTTATTGAATGATTACTAGGTTCCAAGCATTGCTTTTTTATGGAGACAACATTTATTTTTAATTTTTATTGAGAAAAAAATTGCAATGAGATAGTTTCAAAACAGGTTGGTCAAAGGAGAATTACAACAATTAATACACCGTATATTGTTCTTTGTAGTAGTCATTCATAGCACAAGATGCAGACATATATCCTGTCCAAATACTATTATTACAAATCTTTCTTCTCATTGAATTAAGAGACAGTGGCTATATATCTATCCTAACTATAATAGTCCTTCATTTATATCTCCTTTTTTTGTTAAGTTTTTTCACAGATGGGTATTCCATTGCCATCCAAATACTGTAGGCCCATGAATTCAGCAAAATATCCCAATATAGTCCAGTAGTAGTGGGTTATCTGCTGGACTGGCAATGTCTGAAGCTGTTGACTTGAGCCTTCCACAGCTTAGCATATTAACAGGGCTTCACCTTTCATACCTCATCAGGTATTGTTCTGAGCACTTTACATTCATTAGTTCATTTGAAACTTATAACTCTCATAAGCACAAAATGGTAGTATCACCTCACTGTGCAGGTGAAAAGAACTTGGGTCAGAGAAGTAAAGTATGCAGTGTGATCAAAAACTATAGTGAATGCTTAAGGTTTTTGTTTTTTTTTTAAAAAAAAAAAAAGACTTGCTACAGTAAAAAATGTATTGCTATTAACATCGCTCAAAATATTCCCTTCCAGTTCAAACACTCTTCCTCCATCATTCTTGCCACTTTCTGAGGCTATTCTGAAAGTCTTCTGTGGTGAAGTCTTCTTTTGGTGTTAGGGCTATGTTGGTGTCTTAAATGGATTCGAAATATTGGCCCTTTGTGAGCTGGTTTTATTTTTGCTTTGGCATATTTTTGTTTGTTTGGTTTTTTGTTTTGCTTTGGTTTTATACCAGGAATCAAACTCAGGGCTTCATGCTTGCCAGGCAGACACTGTGCTGCTCAGATACACCTCCTGCTCTTGTGGTCATTTGAGAAAGAGTCATGTGCTGGATATGGTCAATAAGAGACAGGAGGACACTGTGACATTTCTAGGAACCTGACTTTCTGTTGGATGGCACTCAACAGTAGTCACTCAACAGTAGTGTTTTTTATTGCATCTCATAAAGTCACAAAACAGCATTTCCAGACATCAGGAAAAAAATTACAGAAGATTTTGTTTGTCAGACTAATGGAAGGAGACACACATATAGTGTGTCTAAAAGCTAGGAGACAGCAAAGGCAAAATTGCATAAGTCTGTTCTCAAAGTCCATGCAGTGATAAAGTGGCTCTTAATGAGAGGAAAACTGGCAGTAAGAAGATGAACGACTCCCCTATGCTTCTGCCAACCAATGAGAGCTGAAGCAAATTGAACACCCTACCAATGCCAAGGCTAGCCCAGCTCTGGATGGAAGCAGGGCCTGGCTGTGGGAGAAAGAAGAAAGGAGAGGTGGAGTCAGAATCTGTAAAAGCAGGAGGGGACAGCAACCAGGTGCAGCAATCAGTCTGTTGTTGACCCATATCAACAGATTCAAATCACAGTTGACAAGAAATCAGGACCAGCCTGCTGCCTTCTTAGCAAGCCACAAGGAAAGCCAGACAGGAAAACTGAAACTGTATCTGCCAACCCTGGAAAGAGGTTCAGCTGTCAGGGTTGGGGGTGAAAATAAACTGTCTCTCGTCCACTGTTTCTTCCTGTCACTCAGCATTTGTAATTATCAAAACTCTCACTCTGAGCAGCATGGCCTCCTGTCCTCTCCCTGAAAGTTCTCAGAGCCCAGTGGGACCCTCACCCCAAAGGGACAAGGAAGAGGTGAGGTGCAATGCAGTTATGGGGTTGCCTTTGGCAGATGGGTCTTATCCTGACCTTACCGCCAGAAGATCAGTGAGCCCCACCAAAGCAACGTCTCCGCATTTCCCTCAGATTGCCAGGTTCAGCAGTCTGGCTCTTTACCTACATGCCCCTAAATACACAGGAGAAAGCAAGCCTCTAAATCCCTAATTAAGAACAACAACACAAAAGCAGGAGCCTTTTCTTCTTACTGTTCAAATTTTAAGAAGGGTAAAGATAGTATCAGATACGACTTTCCCATGCAGGTTGTGCCATGCTGAGTACTCTGTCTTTGCACAACAGAGCCACTGGCAAGATGAATGACAGAATCACTTCACACACATAAAGACAAGGAGATCTTGTCTTCTGTAACTGACCTCTCAAAGAAGCTTTGCCTTGAAATCGAAGACTGTGGCCAAGAAAACAAGTGCCCAAGAATGCAGAGAAATAAGAAAAGACGGGGAGGGTGGGTCCTCTCTTCCCAACAGCTCCATTTGAGAGTTTCTCACTCCACAACTCCTAGAAAATCTGCCTGCGGCAACCTGGAGTAACTGAAATGATTTCTATGAGATTGGATAAGCATCCTTTTATATGTTTAAGAATCGTATCCTTCTGTGAACTGTTAATGAGCCCTTCACATGGTATAGAAAGAATAGTCACTACCGTGCTATGGGGATGTAGTCTCAAGACATCAATATTTTAATGGAAAACTACAAATTGCCAGCTTCTGATACTTCCAGGTTGTCTTTCATTTTTCAAAGTTAGAGAGCCTCATAAGATACATGGGAATAAAAATTACCACGCATCTGCATGTATGCTGTATTATAACTACATCACGATAGGAGGGTTAAAATATCAGCCAAGCTGCGCTTAGAACTCTCATACACACCTCCAGCCATAAATGATGTTATGGCATTACTATCATTTATTACTATTCTACAAACTAGTGGAGAGAGTGACAAGAATTAGGGGAATTCATATTTGGGGGCTATAAGGAGGATCCTGTATCCAAAAGGGAGTTCAAAGTCATGAGTCAGTGTTAGATGGAAGTTGTCTGGGGCAAGTGTTATTACAAAGCAGTATTTATTTTAGATGCACCATAGGAGATTTTTTTTATGGTTTACATTCTTGGTTTATTTCCTCAGGTATATAAAGAAGCTTCTGGTGATTTTCAAAATGTAATAATTTATGTCTTATAAAAGTGCAGTGTAGGGGCCAGGGAGATAGCTCAGTAGAATAAGCACTTGCCTGGTAAGCGCAACAGCCTGAGTTCAATCCCCGGTTCCAAAAAAAAAAAAAATAGAATAGAACAAAATTAAAAAAGTGCAGTGTCACAGACGGTTCAAACTAACAGACAAGGACTCATTCACATTTCCAGAGAAATCCTATCCTGGTTAAAGCAGAGGGCACAGAGGAGGGATTGGCTGATGCCAGATAGCATATCAGTCATCTGACTGCAGGAAATGAAGCTGGAGCACACAGCAGCCCTGCTAACACAGAACAGTACCTATGCATGGAGGCAGTACTTACATCAGACCTGGCCCAGCACCACCAGATGCTTGGAATCTGTGCTAACTCATTTCACCCTGATGAGAAAAGCAACTTTGGAAAGTAAGGCTGTGACTATCACCAATTTTACACTGAAAAAACTAAGCCATTTGGAAGTTAAGTACTAGTTCAACTCTATAATTAATAAATGCCATAGAACAATTCAAACCAATTCAGGCTAAGTTCAAATGCCTGATCCTTAGCCACTGGTCTATACTCTTGTTGGGCAGAGTTGGACCCGCAATCATGGGGCTCAGAGCTCAGCCCAATGGGACCAGGTTTAAGACAGGAAGACCCACTTTGACTTGATGGATTTGTAAAGATGAGCCCACCCCCCATGAGGTCTCCTGAGATGTAGCCTCAAGGGCTGAGGGCCTAGCTGGAGCAGAGTCTGGACATCAGCTTCAGTGTCTGTCCTTCCCTAGGTAGAGTGAGTGCAGGCAGGACAGGCACCTCCCCTTCTTTTCCTATCTTTTCTTGATCTGGCCTCTTGTTTTTCTGTGTTTCTTGCTCCTTATTTAAAGGTTCTTATTTCTTCAGGTTTCTTCTTCCTATATTTAGAATTCCTGAGGCCAGAGCTGTTGCTCAGCAGCACAGCACCTTCCTGGCCAGTGCTAGACCCAGAGTTCTATTCCTGGTACAAAAAATTTTCCTTGCTAAATAGTTTTGTTGACAGATAATTCATATTGAGAATATATATAACTGGAGATAGGCTTTAATGGAGATTTTTTAAAAGGAGACACACAAGCAGAGGACGCACTGATACCCAGCTCTGAACAACTGTTCTTCTCTGGGTTTACCTGGGATCAGTTTGTCCCACAAGAGTGAGTTGTTCCCCAGACCATCAACCTATGAAACCACCATCTTCCTTGTTGCCACTCCACATGGTTACCTAGAACCAAGTCTGCCTAACCAGGTGAACTGAGCAGTTATTAATCTGAAGAAAAAGAACCTACAGCTATTCCTTATATCAGTATGAACCCAAGAGCATGGAGCCCACACATGATATAAGCATATAGCCTTAGCTCTGCCCATAGCTCCTTTTTCTTTCTCTGCCTAGTACAAGGATAAGTATGCAGTCAGTAATCAGTAAATGCTAACTCATTCATTGACATACACTAGGGTTGTAGTTAGGGTTTGCAAGGGCATAGATTTAATATAGGACACATAATCTATAGGATTATTTTATAATATTCACCCAAAGAGACAAACACAGAAGGGTACAAGAGACCTGCCCACACACAGGAGACCTAAAGAATCCAGCTTAGGGCTGGATTCCACTACAGTGTTCTCCCTGTGTACAGCTGAAGGCCTAGAGCCCATAAGAAGGTCTCATGCAAATCTGTATCAAGAATCTGCACTAGGAAGGCCCAAAGGTCAGGGCTGGAAGCTGGAAAGTCTGCACCAGTGGAATGATCTGTGTCTGCAGACTGAGGGATCTGAACTGGAACCAGGAAGTGACAGGTAAGGTAAGGACCAGGGCTCCCCGGGAAAGAACGGCAGAGACAGTGAGGATCCGTACGCCTCCAAGGATGAAAACAGCTGATTTCATATCAGGAAACCAAGCACAACAAGCTTCTCCAGCAGAATCAACAGCATACCGTATTCCCCCCAAGTTCCTTGTATGATGTTGACAACTACTCTCAGGTGGGCCCCGCACACTGAGCACTGTGCTGATTCAGTTCGGCTGGGTGTTACAAGGTGACTCTTAATTAACCCACCATGACTTGGGAGCTTAATGATTTTTGTTTTTGTCCTTGAACTCCAATTTAGTTTATAGTTTGGAACTTTAATACCCTACTGTCAGAAGTTCACAGAACACAGACAAAAATAAGCCAGAATATAAAATATCTCAATAACACCATCAATCAACAGGATTTAATTAATATTTATAGGAAACTACACCAAACTCAGCAAAATAAATATTTTTTATAAAGCATTCACCAATATAGCCAATAAACAAAAGTCAAAACACTTTTGAAAACTTGAAATCAGACAGAGTTAAGTCCTCTGAACATAATGAAATCAAACAATTGTTGGTTTCAATCATACCACTCAGGAAAATGGTAAAATATTACTTTTGTCTCATTTTGACATTATTTGTAGCAACATGTTATTGTTAGTTGATGCTTTAAAAAGATTTCTTAAATAGCCAAAAAGATTTCTTCCAGCAATTCTTTGAATGAGCCTCATACCTATGTAAATGAAGCTTTACTAGCTGCAGGGTTTTCAGTTCATTATTCTGTTACAAGCAACACCTTTATTCCTCCTGTTTCCTAGCCACAGAATTCACAACACTAAAGCACTAATCTGCCCTTCCTGGTTAAACCAAGGTCGATGGCTGTGTTGCCTCTGGAGCTAAAGGGACTTGGGTTGGAGTTGGGGGAGGGGAACCACAGCTCCCTGGGAGCCTGCCTTGGATTCTCTATAAGCTTTACTGGATTAGGAGAAAAATAGCCACCAAAGGACAAAAGTCAGCAAGTGTTATCTTTCTCCTTCCTGGGTTACCTTCGTGTTCCAGGGCAGCTATTCTCTGGGCTTGTCCCACCCTCAGAATGAATGCCACAGGACTCTAAAGCTGTGTGGCCACCGGACTGTGCCACCCAGGACGTGCCCTCGAGGCATCCCCCCAGCTCACTTCATGAAGTTGTCACTTTGGCCACACTCTGTGGATCCCTGTATAATGTGGAAGCCACACTTGAGGAGGCAGTTCCATGCTCATTCAGACAGTTGTCCTGATCAGAGAGTGTGCTGACAGAGTCTTCCAGAAGCTTTCCAAAGCTCTTCTCAGGAGACCTATACCACTGTCGACTTTAACAGCCTCTAATTCCTTTGTAGAGTCCACATTCAAGCTGTTATGGGCTCAGATGTCTCCTCAAAATCTGTGCACTGGGCCAGCCAGATAGCTCAGTGGACTAAAGTGCCTGCTTAGGCGGATGCAGGGGCCAGGGGTTCCCACCCTGGCCCACTGTGCTGGCCCCACACCTCCCCAGGTGTGCTGAGACTAGGCATGGTGCAGGCCTGGAATCCCAGCACTTGGAAGATTGAAAAACAGGAAGGATCACTACAAGTCTGATTTGTGTACTGAGACCCTGTAGAACCTGTATTAAAATATATCTTTAAAAAAACTCATGCACTGCAGCTTTACCCTCCACTATGATAGTAATAGATAGAAAGCCAGCTTCTGGGCATTAATTAGGTTTAAGCATGGTCATGCATATAGGACCTTCATGTTGGAATGACACCAGAGAGTTTTGTCCCCCTCGTCTTCCCTCTACCTGAAGACACTGTGATAAGACAAATTTCCACACGTCAGGAAGAAAGCTTTCCCTCTGATCTCAGGCCTTCAGCCTCCTAAAACATGAGCAAATAAATTTCTGCTTCTTTCTTTCTTTTTTTAAAAATGTATTTGGTACAGTATCTGCAGAGTCTACAGGGTCTCACTATGTACATGAGACTCAGAGTGATTCTCTTATTTTCAGTCTCCCAAGCATTGGGATTACAGGTGCATGCCATCACACCCAGTCTCAATCACTGTCTCTATGCTCCACAGGGACAAGGCCAGCACAGCATGCCAGAGACTGAACTCTGGCCACTGCGCTTTAGTCCACTGAGCTGTCTAGCCAGCCCTTAAATTTTTGTTTCTTAAGCTGCCCATCTATGGTATTTTGTTGTGATGGCCCCAGCAGATGTTGTTGAGGCCCTAACCCTAGCACTTCAATAGTTTCTGTATTTGGAGATAGAGTCTTCTTAAGGTAGGGTCTTAATTAAAGTTAAAAAAAAATTCATTGGGTGGGTCCTGTCCAATATTCCCTCTATTTGTTTTGTTGTTGTTGTTGTTGCTTTTTTTATACAAACACGCACAGAGGGTGGGCCATGTGAAGAAACAGAGAACACGGCCATCTGCAAGCCACGAGCAGAGCATGGAAAAGAAACCGCCCCTACCAGTACTTTCATGTGGGACTTCCAGAGCCCCAGAGAAGTGAGAAGATAAATTCCTACTGTTTGAGTGTTCCAGTCAGCAGCATTTTGCTATGGCTAGGAGGGTCATTGTGAGCACTACACCCATGCCAGCATCCCAATGACTCAGAGTTTGAATTAGCTCAGATATTGGGAGGGAAGGAGAAAGAGAAGGAGGTGGGTGGGAGAGGGAGATCACACAGGAGAAGGAAGAAGATAGAGCACCCTAACAGAGAGTGGAGCTTAGGGCTAAGTTTTGGCAACTAAAGTGGCAGAGTGCATCTCCTAAGAAAGCAAGAGAGAAAAGGGATGGGAGGGTGGGAAGAAATGGTTCACTGCCATGAACTTCGTCACTCCCCCACACAGATGGTTAGGAGGGGACATCAGGGCTAAGACAGTAGAAGCTGCTGGTCTGACCAAATGGCAGGGACAGAGCTAGAAAACAGCCGGGGTTGACTCTCTCGCCTCTCTTTTCTAGCTACTCTGTCCAGGGAGAAAGCAAATAACTCACCTTCCTTTTCACAAAAGAGACACAATTCTATTATCTAAGAGGTTAGAAACTAAAACACCCAAGCAGAACACACGGGAGTCAAGAGAGATAGGTAGGTCTTAATTCATTGCCTTAGTTACCACTCTGCACTAGACTGGTCAAAAGTTACTGGCTTGTATGACCTCGCTCTTTACCTGAGGGGCAGCAAGCAGCAGACTGCCATGAACCTGGTTTCCCTCAGGGACTCAGTGGAGAGGTTAGACCTGGTTCAGAAGGAGAGGACCCACTCATTCTGACTCACTCTCTGATACTTTCTGGGTGTGCTGCATGCTTCATGCTTCAGATCACTATTAATCACACAGGTTCAACCACTTACCAGCGGTAAGCAATATCGGACAAAGTATAGGATAACCTCAGCAAAAGAGCTGGAAACACTCGTGCTGATGTCACACTTATCCGCTTGGAGGAAATCCATAAGACATATATGGAAGGGAAAACTGAAATAAATATCATTAAGAACATGCCCAAAGAGAAACCACCACAGGACTTTTGGGTGGCTTCTGCTTCTCCCCTGAGCACATTCCATTAGAAGACTGGACACTCAAAGCTACACCAAAGAAAATGCCCCTCAGCCCCGTCTCCTTCGTGCACAGCAGTGCCCCACACACGGCATATTGCCTCTCCAGAGAGTCCTCTGTGAGAGCAAGTGATGGCCCAGAACCTTCCATTTCATGTCTCTAACAAATGCCCTTAACAGTCTATAGGATTTCCTAATCCCCTCATTGAGATTCAGGACTGCAGCGTGTGAACTGCAGAGATAGAAAGTCAGAACTCCTGAGTTTACTTTCTAGTTCATCTATTTATATGTCAGCTGATTCAAAATATCATTTAGCTCTAGGGAATTTGAGATGTGTTGCCAATGATGTGCAGCATAAAATTCAGAGTTATTAGGATTAGAAGTAATAGATAGCAAAGTGCTTTGCAAGCCATAAAGAATCATGCAATTTCGTCTCTACTAATATTATGCTTGTTTATTTCCCTAGGTATAGGGCAACGTGTGTGTGTGTGTGTGTGTGTGTGTGTGTGTGTGTGTGTCACTAGTTTTGAGGCATTCTTTATGTTGCTTAACCCTCACACATATTTAGAATTGTCCCATCTAAGTACCTGCCCTGGTATAATGAGGACAACAAAATTTTGTGTCTTGTAGAGAGGTTAGTCTTAGGTTTCCATTTGCAGGAATGGTTGGTAAAATATCCATGTTGTAGGTGTTCCCTTCCAAATGTTAAACAAGACACTGTGGAAGCTGTCACAGTGACGGACCCAGTACTGGCACTTGACAACTATTAGGGTCTTTAAGTACATAACGTGTTGCAAAAGCTCATTCTCAGATGCTGTCAAAGAGCAGAGAGGAGCTGCTTCTCCCGTCCACATCTGTGGCACTGTTCCCATGGGGCCCTGTCCGAGTCTGTTAGGTGCTTCATTTCCTTGTTCCCCAGTACCACGCCTAACTCTCCATCTTCTCCCTCACACCAAAAGCAACCATTCTACGTTGTCTGAAGTCAATTTATCTATTTTTTGTTGTTGTTTCTATTTTTGTGTGTTTCCTATGAAACAAATTGAGCTGCTCTGAGTGCTTTATTTCTCTAATCAGACTACTCTCCTAAGGAACAGGAATGAGTCCTAAGACATTGTAGACTCCAAGAAGAGCTGGAGATTTCAGCTATAGGAACCAGAAAAATCCTTTTCACTCCTGAAAATGGCTCAAAGCTCATCACTCACTCAGGAAGTGTGGCTCTCAGCCCCAGCTGACTGGCCAGTGCTTTGGAAAGTACCAGGAGGAGCATATCTTGATAAGAACTGACCCTGCTCATTAAGCAATAAAACTGATGTCATTGTTTCTGGGCACAGGTCATGTGCCTTAGGAAAAAAACCGAAGAGGTAGGACTCCTTATAGGTTCTCTGAACCTAAAAGCTTCTAAAGGCAAGGCTCACAATGGAGCCTCTATTCACAAAACCTAGCTCAAAATGGACCGCAGACTTCAACATAAGGTCTAATGCTTCTAGAAAACAGCATCAGAGTAAGTTTTCCTAACCTTGATGTAGGCAATAGTTTCATAGATATATCACCACCTGGACAAGCAGCAAAAGGAAAACATAAAGTGTATTTCCTTAAAATTTAGAACTACTTCACTTTTGGGGAAAATGAAAAGACAGCTCATAGAATGAGACAGAACCTTTGCAAACTTTATATCTGATAGGGGACTTATATACAAAATAGATAATGAACTCTTACAACTTAATAATTAAAAACCCAAATGACCTAATAAAAAATTCAAAGCACAAAATATTCTAATAGATATTTCTCCAAAGAAGACACACAAATTGCCAGTGAGAACATTAAAAGATGTTTAACAGGATTAGCCATCATGCAAATGTACATTGAAAGACTGGGTGTGGTGGTGCATGCCTGTAATCCCAGCTCTGGGGAAGCTGAAACAGGAGGATCACTATGAGTCTGAGCTGCACAGTAAGACCCTGCACCAAATATATTTTTTTTAAAAAAAGCAAGTTAAAGCTACATACAATACTATACCACACCCCTAGCATGGCTACCCTAAAAGAGACAGGTAATAGGAAGTATTGACAAGGACAGGGAGGGACAGAAATCTTCCCACACCTCCAGTGGTCATTGAAAAATGTGTAGACTCTTTGAAAAGCAAACTGACATCTCCTGAGTGATTAAACAGAAAATTGCTACACAACGTATCAGTTGTGCTGCTAGACAAATACCTCAGAGAAAGGAAAACATATGTCCATCAAACACTTTAACACCAGTATGCAGAGCACCATGATCCAAATCAGCAGCTCAGTGGAGACCACACAAGTGCCCCTCGGTCAGTGAATAGGTTAATAACTGCAGTATGTCCCTTCCATGGTGTGTTATTGTAAACAAAGACAATGACTATGGAGGTTAGTGTGGAGATCCCTCAAAACAGAAATCCCACCTAATGTAGTGATCCCCCTTCTAGGTGTCCTCCCAGAAAAGTAGAAGTCAGCATATTACAGGGATACACCCATATTTATGTGTATAGTAGCACAATTAGTAAGAATTAGATCTCAGAGACAAGTGCATGTCCACCAACAGGTGAGTGGACAGTGAAAATGTGATCTTTATATGCAGAGCGAGAGAGAGACAGGGACAGAGTGAAGAGTGAGGCTAGATAAATAAGAAGTAGGGAGAAGTTCAAATAATTCCGCAAATTACTGATTCTGTTATTGCAAAAATATTTTAAGACATATGCTAATTTATTTCATTTATACTACCTGCTTCTCTTTGTACATTGAAAAGGAGCTTTGATCTTTCGTTTGTTTCTCCTTTGTAGGAGAGGACGTTTTCGTCTGACTTGTATTCTGAGTAACATATTAGCGACTCTTTTAAGATCATGATACCCAGAATATTATCTAGCACTATGCTCCAATTATTTTATTTTACTTTTCCATTGGAGCAAGAATACTGATTTTGATATTTTCTTTATTAATGTCTACTTATATTACATTAAAAATAAAAAGGTTGGGCTGGAAAGATGGCTCAGTAGAATAAGCACTTGCCTGGCAAGTGCAAGGGCCTGAGTTCAATCCCCAGTCCCACCAAATTAAATAAATAAATAAATAGATAGCTAGATAAATAAAAATGTTTTATAAGGGTCATTATGCCATAGGATAGATGACTCGTGGAAATAACATAATAGGTGAGAAAGGACAGCCACAAAAGACGATATGGCACCATTTATATAAATTTCAAAATGAGACAAATTTAGAGACAAAAAGCTAACCTAGAACTGGAGAAACAGCAAGTACAAGAGCAATGGTTAATTAGTGTCAGAATTCTTTCTGGAGTGATGTAAATATTCTAAAACTTATTAATCTGACGGTTGCACAAGTCTGTGAATGTACTAAAAATCATTGAGTTGTACACTTTAAATAGGTGTATTTTAGGGCATGTGAACTTTTTCTAATAAAATTGCCCTTCAGTATATACACTGCTGATGTGAGCACATGAAATTTCCTTTTAAAAGTCTCTTTCCATTGGAGAGGAGGGAGAGAAATGGGAACAAAAAGAATTAAGATATATCACATACAGGTATAAATTCCCTCTGATGAATGTGATCATTATGGAGGTCAAAAGTATACCAATAAAATTAATTTTTAAAAAGGGATAGCTGGGTCCAAAGGAATTTCTAATTTTCAAGTGTTGAGGGATCTGCACGCTGATTTCCATAGTGGTTGTCCTACTTTGCAATAATATTCCATTGGATGGACATACTGCATACATCATTTCATGAAATCAGAATGGATTTTATGCAATCTTAAAATTAAGTTTCTTTCCAGTGCTGACCTTAGAACAGCTAAGATGGTCATTATCTTTAAAAGTAAGTTTATTAAGTGATAAATGGCACCATTAAAAAAAGAAAAGAAAAAGAAGACGAAGAATACTTGGCTCTAAACGGCCAAGTTCTACCCACTTCCTGCTTTGAAAACTTTATTATTAGGGCCGGCCAAATAGCTCAGTGATTTAAAGTGCCTGCAAGAAGGCGCAGGGGCCAGGATTCAATCCTGGGGCCTGCTGTGTTGGCCCTGCCCCTATGACACACTGAGAAGGTGATTGAGACTGGGCATGGTGAAGTGCACCTGTAATCCCAGCACTTGGGAGGCTGTAAACAGGAGTAGCTCCATGAGTACAATCTAGTAATGAGATCCTGAGTACCTTGTAGACCCTTTCCTTAAAATGCAAAAAAAAAAACAAAAAACAAAAAAAAAAAACACTTTATTATTAATCTCGTATAACTACAACAAATACTGAAGGCAGCTAACTAATAGCAAGCAAAGGTTTAATTGGTCATAGATTCATAATTTCAAGGCATTGGGGTGGGAATCACTGGGTTGACTTCTGGTAAGGGGGCAGATGGTGACCCATTGTTGCAGAGATGTGTGGAAATCTTGCATCATCAAGTAAGATAAAGATGCTGAGGTCCAACATTCCTGTGAGGGAAACCCCCAATGACCCAAAATCCTCCAGTGGGCTTTCTTTAAAATAATCTTATTGAGAAACAAATAGCAATGAGACAGTTTCACAATCTCTAGTGGGCTTTACCTCCTAAGGCTGGCAGCATTCCCCAGCAGTGCCACTCGCGATAACAGGAAGAATTTGACATCTAGGCTATTAGTATGTTAAACACCCAAGACACAGCAAGACCAAATAACCATGCAGGCTGGGTTCTGAGCATGGGCTTAGCTTCAGAGCTAGGGAGGGAGAGACACACAGTAAAACAGGCAATGTAGCATGCATTTAAATGCATACAGGTATACATGTGCTTTTTTATTTAGGAAATATTTAAGATATCCACATTCCAAAATTCCAACAGTTAAAAAAGAAATAGTTCAGAGTCTCTCTCCCATCCTCAGCTTCAGGCATCTGGTTCTCCTTACCTCAGACAACCGATGCTTTCTTTCAGTTTCTCTTGCACTTTTTCAGTGTGTGTTTTATACCTACAAAGCAAACTTTTTTTTAAATGCACAATAATGAGGATGATGTATTACCATTTGAATGACATGATTTGGCTTTGACTATAGGAGGCAGTACAGAGTTTGAAAATAAAATTCCACAGAATACAGACCCAGTTTCAAGCTTTCTCTTAATATATGGCCCCCATGATGCATAGGGAGGAAAAAAACAGCATGAACAAGATACAACCATAAAATGTGGGTACAGACACAAGACCCATCTGGCCATCTGCAGATAGACAGACTGGAGAAGTTTCCCTTTCAGGGATCCTCAATTACTTAAATACTTCATGTTGACTTCCATATTACCTAATTTCGCTGGTTCCGTCAATTAGGTCCCTACTAATGATGCTCAGGTATTCTCACATCGGTGGTACATCGATATTAGGAGAAGAACTCGATTCAATGAATGACCTATAACCCCCTGAGTCCCAAACCTCTGTGACCTTATACAATTAGCTGTGTTGTGACACTTATTCTAAAAACACATCAACAGCAATCAATGAAACTGCTCACTTTTAACAAGCAGCAAAGGAACTGATATCAACGATCTATTCTTATAAAGCATCTCTCAGCAACTAGGAGACCCCAGTCCAGTCCTTACCACAAAATTGTCTTTAAAACAAAACAAAAAATCTTTGAAACAATACCAAGAATGTACAGAAAAAAGAAAAAACTTTAGTTCGTCTAGATCTTATACTCTCTAGTTTTAAAAGCAACCTATCATCTGGAGTTGGTGTCTGAGATCCTCACTGGGTCTAAGACTCTGTGAATTCCGCTTCCCACACCTCCCTTCCCAGCCCTTGACAAGGGGAACCTCCCACCCCCATGGCCTTCTGTAGGATTGGCAGTTTTCATGCCATATGTCCTATACTTACTGCCAAGTATATTACATGCAGTGTTACAGTAACCCCCAGTTAAATCACACATTTTAATTAGCCTGCCAGCTCTGCCCTGGCCCAAACACAGCAAATTATGTTCCTTCCCAATCCCTCATCTTATTTCAACCATCTTCTCTCTAGACTCCAGTTGTCTGGCTGAGCCTTAAGCTGTCAGACACATCAAACACAGATCCCACTTCCTGCCACTACTCTGTCACCATTGCCTCTCACTGCAGTGACCTAAATCCTGTCCCCATCCAAGACTCAGCTCAAATATCACCCTTCCAGGACTCATGAGACCACTCTGGGCCTCTTCCAATGGGTTAACTTGCGCTAGACTCTGAACATACACTCAAAACTAGCCATGATGTGTTACTGTGCCCTTCTCCTCATCTGTGTGCTTGCTGAGAACACAGGGGACCCCAGAAGATGTGAAGAGAATCAGTGGTTGTGGGGTACGGCTTCCCTCAACATTCTGAGGCTTAGTCTCATGGAAATATGAAGGAAACTTTTAAAACTGAATTAGTAAAGAGCAGCTTGCAGTACCAAGTGGTGTCCCAGGAAGCCTGTCTAACATCACAGCCATGAGGGAGACTCAAGTCAGGCTTGAGGAAAAACTTCCCAAGAGCATTCTCCAGCCTCCCAGGAATGTTCACCTTCTTATTTCAAAACCTGTTTACAGTGAGGGAGTCTTTCTCCTTGGCTGCAGCAGAAGCACAGGTCTGTACAGAGGTCTCCAGGAAACACACCCTGCTCAGTGATCCTTAGTCTTTAGCCACAGCTCCTGACTGCCATGAGTCTTGACCCTGTGCAGTGTAAATATTGATTTCTGTAGAATCACAAGAGTCAGAGCAGGAATGGGCCACCGTGGTCACCCAGCTCTGCTCTCCCATCACGCAGCCCTAGAGAACGTCTCAGGATCCCTTGCTCACAGATCCTGCCAGCTGTGGGACATTGGCAGAATGAGCTCTTCAAGTCAAGGAAGTGAAGAGTTTTACATGCAGAACCTCACTGCACACAGAAACCTGCTGACTTCTGACTTCTCTCCCGAGTTAGAACTGCTGTCCAACATTCTGACTTTATCTCTTGGATAGCAGAATGATGGAGTAAGAAAGTTCCTTCTTGTTCCCTTGTGGGAGATTAATAATCACTCACCTTCATGTTTGCATTTGACTGGCACTAACTCACCTTACCATCTTCTGCTTGAACTGTTCACCTACATGCACCATTTTTATCTTAACATTTTTCATGCATGTGTGTGTGTGTGTGTGTGTGTGTGTGTGTGTGTGTGTGTACACTTTGTCACTGGTGTGAGCAGACCACACTGGGCATAAATCCATCTACAGTTCTTGAAATGTACTTTCCAGCCTGTGGGCATCATTTGCAATTATAATGCTGTCACAGGCAGAAAAGAGATAGGCTAATTAATCAGTGTCAATACCAGTCCCTATTTGCCAGATGAGTTTTGAACAGCATGACTGGGAATGATTTGTATCAGATTGTATTTCCTTGCTTTATGTCACTGAAAACATGTATTTAGCATCATGGTCACTGTACATAAATATCCTGGAAGCAATGGGATATAACTAAGTGGCATAGTTTCATTCATTATATTCAGCAAATTGTGTGTTGAGTACCTACATTGTACTTCAGTATATGCTCTGCTCTAACCTCAGAATACTGGGCTCCTGAGGACTTTTAATAGTTTTCATGGCTTTCTGAACTTTGCCAGATCCCTTCTGATCCCCTGCAGATAGGCAGAATGAAGAATTTTTCCCCTGAGACTCTAACTGGGACATTAGCGTGATCTAACTGCACTGGTCAGGTGTCCTTCCAGTGGCTACCCAGAATCTTACGATTACTCAGCTCCATGGCTCACCCAAAGGACTTTGAATTCACAAGCTGATAAATCAAAGGGACTAGTCTGTATGACCACGAAGAGACAATCACGAGCCTGCTTATTCTGGTGAGGTCTCAATTGGCCTCAGAAAGCACAGTGACTTCAAATACCAGAAATCATCAGAGCCACTAAGATGCTCAGCCAACGCGGCCGATTGCCTTCAAGGTTGTCCTGTTCTACTACCTCTTTTCCTTGGCCTTGATTTCCTACTTGTGTTTCATTAACTTCTGTTTATCCAGAGCTCATGGTTAGCTTGGTTAAAGAAGCACCCAACATAGCCTGGAATTCTACTGGAATAATGACTGGTACTTACTGCCTGCCAGTTGCCTTGCTATGTGCTTCCTCCTTCACATAATCATTTTTACTTAATTCTCACTAAAATTCTAAGCAGACAGTTACCATCACAGTGGGGCCTAGGAGGGCGACATCACCCACCCCATTACCAACCTCACATGATACCCAGCTGGAATCCAACCCCAGCTCCTCCCATGACCTGTGCTGACTTCAGCTTCCAAAATTTAACTTATTGGGACCAGGATTTTCTCTGTTCAGTGGGTAGCTTATGTGCAGATTTCATGATTACTGTTACCTGAAGTTTCTCTGTGTATCTGAAGTTTCTCTGAAAACTCACTGATGTCCTCTAAAACTTAGAACCTGCTTATGAGACTTAATTGTGAAAAGTCCTACTTAGAAGAAAAGGGGGAAGGGGAGGTATCTGTGGTCAGGGGGCCGGGAGATAGCTCAGCAGAATAAGCACTTCCCTGGCAAGTGCAAGGGCCTGAGTTCAATCCCCAAGTTCTGGAAAGAAAAAAAGAAAGAAAGAAAGAGAGAGAGAGAGAGAGAGAGAGAGAGAGAGAGAGAGAGAGAGAGAGAGAGAGAGAGAGAGAGAGAGAGAGAGGAAAGAAAGAGAGAGAGGAAAGAAAGAGAGAGAAGAAAGAAAAGAAAAAGAAAAAAATAGCATGAAGGCTCCAAGTAGACTCTGTTATTAAGAAAGCTCTACATGTTGATCCCTTCTGTATTTCTGAGTGGCTTCAGGGCAGTCCAAGAACTTGTACTCACTACGTGTGTGCTGCTCCTCCCTGGAGACCCACATGGAGCCCCAGGCCCAGCCCAGGTGGCTTTTCCAAAGGACACCAGGAAAAGAAAGAGACATGAACCCAGAGTTTCAGTATTTCAGGTTTTCTCATTTCGAGATGGCGACAGCTCCTCCAGAAGCATGCCAACATTTCACAATTTTCACAACATCCAAACTATCTGATTACTTTTTTATTCCAGCTTCATGAAAATTACATGCTATTCTCATGCTGCCCGCTGGATACTGATTTCATCCACCATGCAACAAAGAAACCCTGGATGTGTTTCATGGTCCCAAAGATGGGACCACATCCTCGAGCACAGTGTTTGTCTAATGGAAAGTCAGTCTATGTTAAATAACACAAATAAAATGCTCAAAGAAATGGGGCTTCGGGGCCATTACCTTTCCAGACTGTTCTTGATGCAGTGCTGCAGGTTGGGTAGTGTTAGCTGAGACCTCTTTCATGTCCACCCCTAACAGAGCAATTGTTCCTGAAGGGATTTGGTGTCCACAGACAACAGTAGCTGAATGAGATGAGCTGTGGGGCCCAGGGACAGGGACCAGGACACATGTCACATGCATGTGTCTCCTCCAAGGGAACAGGGGTCTTTATACATGAATATGGTTGAAAGCCAACCCTTGGGAACCTTCTGTAGCACCACCAGAAGATGTAAACAGTTTCACAAGTAGCTTGCCACATGTAGATGCATGTTATAAATCAAACAAAATGAGAACATTGGAACAAAAGCCACTGGCTTCTGCAGCAAAGCTTCTAGGATCCCTCAGACCAGGTGCTGTACACCGCTTCTAGGACACCTGCCTCCCCTCCTTGCTGAGCACCCCAGAAGTGGAGATCTACAGCTGCATGCACTTTGCATGCTTCTCATATGTGCATCTCATGTGCCCACCCTGCCAGGCTCAGACATTCCCCTACCCCACCACAGCACCCACCATCTGTAACCTAGCATGACTGTCCACTGGTCAGTCAAGCCAGGGCTGCGAAATGCCTCTGAGACAGAAAGTACAGGGTGCTAGAGAAACTCTCCTGAAGGACTGGGCAGTGCCGAAGAGATAAGCAAAGGCTTGTCTTCAAGGTTCTGGGGGTGTGCTGGTCCAGCACTGGCTTCCACATCCGTATCCTCAGACTCTAGGAAGCCCTGCCAGCATGGTCCTTGGGACTAGTCCTCCCTATAGGACCCCTGGCTGGGCTTCTGAAGATTTGGGCACCTGGTATCAGGCCAGCTGTCCATCCCTCAGAAGCCATGCCGGTCACTTACCAGGCCTCCCCACTTCTCCTTGCTCTCTCTTCTCTCCCCAGAGCCAAAAGTACTGGTAAGTGACTGGGCCATCCACACAAACCCCAAATCCACACATCCCAAACAGGAAGCCAGGCCTAGCGCTCCAAAGGCCTCCATGTTCAGAGAGGAAGGTGGGCCTTTTTCCTGGGTCCAGTCATCTCCCACAGACACCCAGGTTAGAGAAAGCCCGGACCATAAGCCCTCTGCCCTGGCCCACTGTCCAGACCCCTGTGGGCGAGGCCAAGCCTGGTCATAGCGAGTCTGAGAGGAGCCCCTCCTGGAGTCAAGCTTGTGTGGAAAAGCAAATAGGCCGGGAACAGGCTGGGGACCTGCCCTTTGGACCTTTGCAACTCTCCTTAAGCTAGGGCCTCCTATAAATGAGGCGCTAGTGCAGGCTGGGCATTCCCACTACACCTGCCTGAATCCCAGCCAGCTGTACGTCCCAGGGAGCCCGCGGAGCGGTCAGGGGACAGGACCGCACCGCGCACAGCCAGCCGGCATGGGCCCCCCGAGGCCTGCGCTGCTGCTGCTGCTGCTGTTGCTTCTGCCACTTCTGGAAGCCGTTGTCCAGGCCGGTGAGTGTGGGGAGCCTGATGAGGGATCCACCCAGACCAGACAGGAGTGGATCTGGGCAGAGGGAGGGAGCTGCGGAGTCCCCGGATCCACACGCAGCCAGGCAAACTGGTGGCTGCTGGGATGGGTGGGGGTTCTCCGGAGCTGCTCCCCCCGCCCCGAAACACGACCCTCAAACCCTGTGCTCAATAGGGGACATGGAAAGATGCCATTTCCTTTCTCTTTTTCTTACAGAAGACAACGTGCCAGAAAATGTCATCCCAAGCTGTCTGAGTAAGCATTCTTCACTAGATGTGGGGGGCCCGGCCTGCACCCCAGCTGGGCCTTCTGGTCACCAGGGCCCCTCACTCATGGCACTGTGGCAAGGTTTGGATTGGTGTATACAGCCGGGATCCCAGAGTCAGACCAGAGAGCCTCTGTCCTCCCCACCCCCGAGCTCTCAGCCCATCCTGCCTGCATTTTTTCAAAAGACTGGCCCTGGGAAGAGGACAGAGGACTGTCCATTGTGTTAGACTGTGGACACTTTACAGATAAAATGTCCTGTTTATTGGTGACTAATCATTGATTCAGAGTTTGTGCAGATGAGGAAATGCTGACTTTAACCTTTGGGCAGAAACCCAGACCCCTGCAGCTCTGTGTTTACCTGACCCCAGGGGTCAGAGGAGCTGGCATTGATGCTGCAGGACCTAATGTTCTCTGGAGAGGCCCAGAGATGCCTCTGATGAAGCAGCACTGCCATCTCATGGCCATCTGTCATCACTACAAGGGACGCGGGACCTTGTATTTTTCTATTGTTCACAAAATTCCTCTCAGAGTAGAATCCTCCTCTGGAAATTCCTTCCTAAGGGTTTTTCAAATCAACCAAATATCCTTAGTGCTTAACGAACACTGCCCTGATTGAAATAAAAATAGCATTATGGTACTTTTAAAGCTGAGAAAATATTAGAAAGAGCACTATCCCTTTGCTAATAATGTCAACCCTTGATGTTCAAAGGGTTTCTTCAGTAAGTTTTGGGAGTGTCACTATTGAAGGCCTGAAAACCTCCCTGTGCTTCAGATGATATAGCTTAGGAATACTAACTAACTAAACACCAGTCTCAGCAAAAACACAATGGGGAAGCTAACCTAGAAAGGAAAATTAAATGTAATGTAAAGTCATTTAAAAATAATTTAAATCCAATTACCACTTTTTATCATCACACTGCCTCCCCTCTCCACTCAAAATTGACTTCTTTGGGAGAGTTATTTCTCCTACGTGGCTGACTTACTTCTCCTTGTTGCAGAAGAGGCAAACCGATTCAAGCACCTCCGGAAATACATGTACAACTATGAGGCAGAGAGCTCCAGTGGCATCCCTGGGACTGCTGATTCTAGAAGCGCCACCAAGATCAACTGCAAGGTAAGAAGGGCGGGGCTGGAGGAGCCTGGAGCTCCAGTCCTACCCCTGCTGGGCTGTCCCAGGTGGGTAGCCCAGCATTTTCTCAACCCATCCCTCAGTGTTCAGGACAGCCACACTGCTGACAAGTGGCCTGCTTGAGAAAACTTGCTAGCCCAGCTGATATTCTTATTAGCTTTCAAGATGTAACTTCAGGGCCTGGTCTAGCCTTCTAGTCGAGTATGACATAGATTTGAACTTGAGAGAAGGTGGGCTTCTCAGGAAAGCTCTGTGGAATTCAGTGTTTATGACCTAAGTCAAACCAAATTTATTGCTAAAATGAATGAGAAAGAAAGACAAAATTTAAACAAGTATAGTTTGTTCTTAATAAAACTTTCCTCCCTGTTGAAACCAGTGGTGTTCCGGACCACACACCTATGGGACAGATTTGAGGGCTGCTGTTAAGATGCTGTGTGAGGAGGCAAAGCTGGGATGTTCTCTATAGGGGCCATAGCTGTTGTCTTACTGTCGAATAAGGCGGCAGTCACTCCCCACGGTGTATGGTGCCATGGTAGACAGCGCAGATGTAGACATTTCCATCATGGCTGAAAGTCCTTTGAAGAACATCTAGCAGTCTGGTTTTTTGTTTGTTTGTTTTTTTTAACTCCTGCTGAAAACAGAATTCTGAATAAGCGGTAGTGGTTTCAAACACTTTTGGGGGCATAAAGAAACATTGCTGTGACAACCATCTCTTCTCCCTTTTTTTCCTTTAACTCTCTCTCCTAGGCTGCATCTCTGCTGAGCATACCAAATTCTTTATGCAATGTGAACTTTTGATGTTCCAAAGGGCCTGTCCAGGAGATTTTGGGGGTCTCGTTATTTGATCCTTGACAATCTCTTCTCCTCTCAGATGAGATAGTTAAGGAATCTTAGTTTAAGAATCTTATTACACCAGGAGGAGAAAAATGACCAAAACTAGGACAAGTCCTAGAGTGACGCTTGGAGACCCAGATGTTTGGAGCACCTGTGATGTTGGAAACCAAATCATCATCCCCAACAGCCCTTCCCTAGGTTCTTGGTTAAAGATTGAGCCCTGGGCTGTGCAGACATCTCTGTTCTTTATGAAGGACCTCAGTGTGCTGCTCTCCCACCATTCTCAGGTTGAACTAGAGGTCCCCCAACTCTGCAGCTTCATCCTGAAGACCAGCCAGTGCAGCCTGAAAGAGGTGTATGGCTTCAACCCTGAGGGCAAGGCCCTGCTGAAGAAGACCAAGAACTCTGAGGAGTTTGCAGCTGCCATGTCCAAGTAAGGCACAGGTCCATGTGTTACTGGTTGTGTTGGTACTGGTGTGTACACAGGCATGTGCCTATCCAAGTGCAAAAGTGTGTTCTCATCGGAGCATTTATATTCTGCTTTCAATGTGATTAGGAAACTGCAGAGATTTCCTAGTATCAAAAGGAAGGAAGCATTATTTATACTCCCCTAGTTAGATTCCTTTCATTGTCACTTAAATGTGCTTCTAAACGATCTCTTGCTTTTCAACTCATTGAGATAATAAAGCTGAGGTGGTCTGATTAAACAAGTGTGCCATTCCATTAAAGACTTACCAGAAGCTGGAGCATGGGGTCTTCATCATGGCTCCTGGCAGTACTCAGGCCACGGCCAACTCCTGGGTGCAGGGGCTGTGCAGTGCAGAACACAGGCAGCTCCAACCTGAGGCATTCTGCCACGAAGCCCGTGTGGCTACTCGCAGCGGGCCTCTTTCCAACACGTCAGTGCTCGAGTTGCATTGGCCATGACGTATTTTCAACAGCAGCCCCACCATTCAAGGTTAGGAAGCCCTAAGTTGCATGGAGGCAGAGGACTGTTCTTTGGGCCACATCAGGATCCTCTGTCCCTGCAGAGTCTTTCCATTTTGAAGCCAGTCCTTTCTCTGTGAAATAGGCCTGAGGCCGTATGCAAGGAAAAAGTCTAAGGAATGTCTGAGAAGAAGCTCAGATCCATGAGCAGACAGGAAATGCACTCACAAATGAATGTCACAAGAGGATACTAGCACCTTGCACCCATGAGACTGCAGACCTTAGAACAGCCGTGGCTTGTGTGGCAGGCTCGCCACAGGGCAAGAGCATATTCCGTGTTTAGCAGCAGGAACTAAGAACCCCTAGGTTGCGTCTGCTTCTGCTGAAGGTACTAGAGTCTCTGGCAGAATAGTCCTACCCCATGAAGTCAAAGCAGCAGTGCATAAAGACAGGTACATGAGGGTGCTTGTTTCAGTCTTGTTTGGGTAACTTATGAAAGTCCAGAAAGAGAGAAAGTAAGTGCTGTCAAATGAGACAATGTTGAATAAACTATATTTTGCCATGGTAGGAAATGTGCACAGCTTTTAAAAAAGAGCTATAGCAAATGACTCAAGGTTTTCATAGAGTATAACTAAAGTCAAAAAGCAAGATGAAGAGGCCAGCCAGATGGCTCAGCAGATTAAAGCAGGTGTAGCAACTAGGTTCGATGTCCTATGTGCCACGACGCCCCCTTCGCATGGGGCACGCTGAGACAGCAATTGAGAGTGGGCGTAGTGGTGCGCACCTGTAATCTCAGCATTTGGGAGGCTGAAAACAGGAGGATCATTGCGAATCTGATCTGTGTGGTGAGACCTTGTAGACCCCGTACTAAATATATTAAGAAAAATATTTTAATAAAGAAAGAGCTGAAGAAACTATACAGAATACAATGCCATTTGAGTAAAAGAAACACTGACAAAATCCTTGAATGTGTGTTTGCCCCCACGCATGTCTCTGTGGGAGCGATGGGCACAGAGAGACGATCTCCACCAGCGGTATCTGAAGGGCAGGGAGCCGGGAGAGGCTGGAGGGTGGGCGGCAGAGAGAAAGGATGAGCAGAGCAAAGCAAAAAGGGAAATGGAAGAATGGCCAATGCAACCTCCACATGCATACGTTTTTGAAATTGTGTATAGTCATATTTATTTAAAATACTATTAAAAGGAAGATGGTAAGAAGGAGCGGGCGAACCCCCACTTCCTCCCAGCAGGCCCACGGGGGAGGGAGGCAAGCACTCTCCACGACTCGTTGTCTCTCCAACACAGGTACGATCTAAGGCTGGCCATTCCCGAAGGGAAGCAAGTGTTCCTCTACCCAGAAGCGGATGAGCCTACACATATCCTGAACATCAAGAGGGGCATCATTTCTGCCCTCCTGGCTCCTCCAGAGACGGAGGAAGACACGCAAGTGTTGTTTCTGGTGAGAATTTAGAAAACTGGCTGCAGTGATCCTCTGGCCTCTCCCAAGGTCACACACCAGTGCCACAGGGTGTAAAATGGGTCTGTGGCTCGGCTCCAGGGGGAGTAACACCAGTGCCCACAGCTCATGACCGCCAGCCTCACTCTTGGGTCATCCTGAGCAGGATGAGTGCGTCAGCCCTAATTTTTTTCTTTTTATTAAGCAATTTTTTGTTAGTGTATAATGATTGTTTACCTTGTGGGGGGCTGGCACATATGCACAGGATGCCCTAATGTTCCATCCTCCTCCTTTCCCTTTCCCCATTCCCTCCATCTCTCCGTCCCTGCCCATTTGCAAAAGACCTATGTCTGTTTCCTGTTGTCATTTATCTTCTTCTCTATTTAATTTCAGTGCAGTTACTGGGAAATCCTGAGCATTCCACTTGCTTTTGTTTGATTTCTTCTCTCCTATGCTTAAATTATAGCCCAGTAAAGCCAGGGTGTATCTTAGATTCCAAAAAAAAGTTTATAAGTTGCTAGACTCTTTAAATATTTTTGGTGCTGCTGTGAAGAGCATTCAGTTGACCTCTGTCCTGTGGGCACTGCAGAGCCCTTACTATGTTTAGAGCTCTACCCTGTGCATGGCTTGGAGATAGGGCTGTGCTGTGGCTGCCAGGACCCCAGCAAGGCCAGCTGCACCTGCAGGCAACAACACCTTCATGGCTTTGCATCCCTTGCTGTGTCCCTCAGCCTTTCTTTGCAGCCTCTCTCCAGAATCTTGCAGCATTTTCTCCCATCAGAAGTGCCTGACTTTATCTTTGGCTCCCACAGGATACCGTGTATGGAAACTGTTCAACACAAGTGACAGTGAAGACAAGGAAGGGGAATGTGGCCACAGAGATGTCCATGGAAAGAAATCTGCAGCAATGTTCTGGCTTCCAGCCCGTGAGCACAGGGGCCAGCCCTCTTGCCCTCGTCAGAGGCCTGGTGAGTCTCACACACACTATGAATTTACAAAAATTCTGCAACGGTCTGTCTAGCAGTGAACAAGGACTCCAAGAAGAGCCTGCCCAGCTTGTGTCTTACATAGACTACTGCAAAGGCACCTGACCAGATGCAGGAAGGAGTACCAAGGCATGCGACTAATTATTAAGCCAGGACTGCAGTCAGATTCCCAGCTGCCAGCCTACAGCCATCTTCCCTACTGTCTTTCTGTCATAGCACATGTCTGTTATCACTTGACTGTCCATCTCTGAGAAGAGAAAGCCACCTGTTGTTCTTCCTGTCAGAAGGCTGGCTGTCCCAAGCATCTGGCCCCTGAGGAAGTCCCAAGACCTCTGTTCTCTCCTCTCATGAAATGATATAGATTAGACTGTTGCAAATTCATGGCCTTCCTACCAAGTATGACTTTAACCAACACCAGGCGCTTTGGGTTCCTGCCCCAGCCTCCCCATTACTAGTAACCTTCTGTGCTGTTACCTCGTGTCGCATGGCACTACAGTACCTGAGCATGCTTAGCCTCTGACAACACCTTCTGGAACATGATCACAGGTTGCCTGACCCAGGAGAAAGCATTATTCACATGTTTATTTGGCAAAGTCATGAGGGCAGAGAGTGTGAACCTGAAGCAGACAGTGGAAACATAAATGGGAGGAAGATGAAAGGAAAGACAGAAACTCTAGGAAGTAGTTGCATGTGAGGTATTATGTGTGGAGGATGGAGGGGGTAATCTGGGAAACGCAGGATGTGAGGTGTATATAAATTATGTCCTGAAAGAGTTTGCAGTCAAATATGCTGACTTGTTTTGTTCCCTTATGTAAATGTCAAGAGTCCCCTTGTCTCCCTTTTACTAAGTGCAGCCAGCAGAGCAGGTTTGCCCTTCCCTTCTACCTTGAAGGCAAACACCTGTGACAGAAGACTTGGGCCCAAGCCTCATCGGGTCTCATCAAGATGCTTCTCCCCCACCACACATAGGTCCGCCCCTTGTCTACTCTGATCAGCAGCAGCCAGTCCTGCCAGTACAGCCTGGACCCCAAGAGGAAGCACGTATCGGAAGCCATCTGCAAGGAGCAGCACCTGTTCCTGCCTTTCTCCTACAAGTAGGCTGCCTGCTGCTCCCCTAGCTCACCATTTCATGGTTGACCTGGGCCAGCACTTCTCCAGGGCACTGTCTCTGGCCCAGCTGTGCCTGGGAGGGACCATGGGAGGAGTACAGAGCAGATCACTTCTGTGGCCTCCTTCTTAAGCTAACAGGTGATTGGGCATAAAAGTCTTAGATGGCTCAGTGGAATGCCCTTTCTTGGCTATGTGATGCAATTTGAGGCCAACAGAAGACAGCTCAGACTCCCACATTAAGGGCTATAGATCCAGAAAAGCAGGGTATCATCCTAGGTTCCCTGGTCAGAAACAGGTTCCAGGAGGATTTGAACTATTGATTTCCTCATCCAAATCCACTTGGAAAACTGACATTGAACCAATATATATTTTGGCACTGTCCCATGGAAGACATAGTGTTTGTTCCTTTCAACCCTCTACTCATTCTAGACTGATGTAGGGTATGAAGTGTGTCCTAACAGGGGTTAATAGCTATCCCCAAGAGATTGAGTGTGGCTAGATTTAATTGTTCTTTGAAAAATGGCCAACTTCGAAAAATGGGAAACTTTCTTTTATTTATTTTTTTTATTTTTTAAAGAGAAAGAAAAATAGTAAAAAAAAAAAAAAAAAAAAAATTAGAAATGACACAGAATTTCACTAAGCAAAGGGGCCAGCCCTCTTGCCCTTGTCAGAGGCCTGGTGAGTCTCACATACACTGTGAATTTACAAAAATGGTTGTGGAACAGAATAGTATATTCTGGAGATCTTGCTACCTGTGACCTGTAGGTTTCTTCTGTTCCCAGGAATAAGTACGGAATGATGACACAGGTAACACAGACTCTGAAACTTGAAGACACACCAAAGATCAACAGCCGCTTCTTTGGTGAAGGTAAAGACTTTGTGTCCGGGGAGGCCTTGGGAAATGTGCTTCTGCAGTACCAGTCAGGCTCAGCTCTTGGCTGGGCACTGTCAAACGTCTGCTGATGACGAGTGAAGTGGACCGTGGTGTCATAGCCACAGAACTACCACCAGTGAGAAGATACATTTAGTTCTCCATATCATAGGGAGAAGTTTCTAATGGTACATAGTTTTTCACAGGTTAAAAAAATTGAACCCTAAGTCTACTATGGCACTTTTGGTAAAACTGGCAACCTCATGTAAACTGTGACAAGCTTCAGGGTCCTCCCAGATGAGGTCTGGGGGTGGGAAAGCATCGCAGGGGGGCAGCCATTATAATTCCAATAACTGATCTTTAGAGGTAAAAGGGACTGGATCTCTACCCAGAATTATATTGCATTTAAATTCTGTCAAACTTTCTTGGTCCTGACTTCATTGCAATCTCTGTGGCAGCAGGCAGCAGAAGCCCATGCTTCTAGACCTGTTCTTTAAGAGTGGAAATGACACAGGAGAGCTTTATGCTGTGGCCCAGGACCCAACATTCCACAGGGGCTCAGAGTGAGCCAGTCTGATGGAAGCTAGGACTGCTCACTGCCTCACTTGCTTGAGGTCCCATCCTCCCTGGCACAGGTCAGAGCAGGTAATGAGGCTGCAGATGGGTCACAGGCCTGGCAAGCTGCCAGTAGGTTCAGTCAGAAGAACTGATGGGCGACGACTACTGAGTCCAGAGTACACTGCTTATCTCTGGGTCTTGGATCCCTTCTCTTGGAGAATGATACCAACCTCAGGGATACTATGATGAGCCATTGGAAATAAAAAAAGCCCAATTCTGAGTATAGTTGGTTTCTTCTCTTTTCTTCACTGCTGGTGCCTCCTGGCTTCCTCCAGAAGTCCTTTGACACTTTGCTTCCTCCAGGGTCCAAGAAAGTGGGGTTGGCCTTTGAGAACACCAAATCCTCATCACTGCCAAAGCAGGCTGAGGCTGTTTTGAAGACCCTCCAGGAACTGAAAAAACTGTCTGTCTCTGAGCAGAATGCCCAGAGAGCCAATCTCTTCAGCAAGCTGGTCACTGACCTGAGAGGCCTCAGCAGCGAGGCGGTCACATCACTCCTGCCACAGCTGATCGAGGTATCCAGGTAGGACTTTGACAGCTGCAGCTTAGTCTCTGAGATGTCACAAACAAGCCAGCATAACCTTTGAACTGTGGCCTGACAGCCTCAAGGACCATTTAAATATCAGTCTTGTTAATCCGTTGGTGAATTATTAGTTAACATCTGCTGGGCAGACATATAGGAGCTGAAGTGCTTAATGTTCTATGAACAGAATGCACACACACACACACACACACACACACACACATACTGCATGCCAGTCAGGCACGTGTCTGAATGTTAAAATAGGAGGGAAGCATCTCTCCCATCTGACAGGCATGTTCTAATTCCTACTTCTACTTAGCCTGGAAAGCTTGAGAGGCAAAGGGGCCTGAACTGGAAGCCTACAGGTTAGTGGACAAAGAATTCAAGCAAACAAAATAGTTTCATTCATTAGTACTTCAAGGTGCTAGATCTAAACACAGTGAAAGTCACAGAGGGATCAGGGTCAGGAAGGGACCATGCCAGTTTTGGCCAAACATATCTTGACCCAAGGATGGTGACAAATCCTCCTCCAGCTTCAGGTCCAACGTTCCTTCTTTGGCATTCACTAGGTGGAAATTCTCTTAGGAAATACATCATAATTCTGAGTCTCTTAATTTCATTTTGAAAACTAAGTTGGTCTGGACAGAGAAAAGGGGACAAGAAGACATTCACAGAAACAGGCACCCCAGATCAAAGGCATTTCACATGCTCAAAACTGCTCTCTCTGTCTATGTGCATCTCTTCTCAGCCCCATCACTTTACAAGCCTTGGTTCAGTGTGGACAGCCCCAGTGTTACACCCATGTCCTCCAGTGGCTGAAAAGCGAAAAAGCCAACCCCCTTCTTCTAGACATCGTAACCTACCTGGTGGCCCTGATCCCAGACCCCTCAGTGCAGAGGCTACGTGAGATCTTCAACATAGCCAGGGAGCAGCAGAGCCGGGCCACCCTGTATGCACTGAGCCACGTGGTCAACAAGTGAGTCTCCATACTATTCCTGGAACCAGAAGGAAAGGACACATCTCTATTTTAACATTTCAACTCTTGGTGGTTGCTCTTTTGTTTTTCTGATGATCATTTTGAGAGAAAGAATGTGAGCTATAAAATTAGCAAATCTGGGCTGGGGAGACAGCTCAGCAGTCTAAGCACCTGCCTGGCAAATGCAAAGACCTGGGTTCAATCACTGGTACCACATGCCATGCCAGCCCCAAACCCCTGTGCACCATGCCATCCCCGAAGGCAGACATGGTGGTATATGCCTGTGATCTCACTGCTGGGAAGGCTGATACAAGAGGATCACTATGAGTCTGAATCATAAAATGAGACCATGTATCCAATAAACAAAAAAAAAGAAAAGAAACTAGCAAATTCAAGTGTGAATTTTCAGCGAAGTGTAAGTATGCATGTAAGTGCTAATACTCCTCTCTTATTCTATAGTTATTTTGAGACAACCCGTACAATGAACCAGGACCTGCAAGACATTGCTAGTTACCTCCAGGAGCAGATTCGCAATGAGTGTGCTGGGGATGAGGATCATACTTACTTGATTTTGAGGGTACCTTCAGTCTTTTGCATAATACACATCATTTGAGACATTCCTTATGGACACCTCTTACTTCTCCTTTGTTGTAATGTGTTCTGTTTCTTCTCTTCAATGCAGGTCATTGGAAATATGGGTAGAACCTTGGACAGCATCACACCAACAATCAAGTCTGTGGTCTTGGAATGCATCCGAAGCCCAAAGCCATCAGTTCTGATTCAGAAAGCTGCTATCCAGGCCCTGAGAAAGATGGAACCTGGAGATGAGGTAAATTATCCAAAGGTCTGGAAGTGTACCTTTAGGCTGATTAATAAGGCTTAGGAAAGTATGAGAGGGCTGAGATCCTAAATCTCACCACCTCACTGACTTTAGTCGACTGTTTTCTAATCATAAATTTGAACAAGTCCATTACTTGACTGTCTAGTACTGTACTGGCATAAGAGACATCTCCAATCCTGCTTCTGCCTGCCATGCAGAATGAGATTTTCAACACCACACTAACCATCACTATCATTTGGGAAAACATGCTTGATTTTTCCCAAGTCTCACAAATCTAAAATAGTGAGACTAATCCTATCACAGATGCCAAAGTCCCCAGAGCCTTAGGAAGAAACTAGCTTACTTATTAGCTCCAACCTCACATAAAATAATTTGTTAAAAGCACTTTATCTTCACTTCGTGACACAATATGGTCATAATTTGTGTATTGGTTGCAAGTCAAATGGAAGTCTTCTGTGAAGACAATGTTGAGTTGGTTGCTCAAGGAAATACTGATTAATGACCAGCAGTTGAAGAGTCCTTAGGGAGAAATTAGATCTGTGCATAAGAAAGAGGTCGTGCGCCAAGCACATCCTAGGTCCTGGCTGAAGGACAGTGACCACAGTCTGCTCTTTTGGCTCTAGGCCCAGCAGCTCCTTGTTGGGACTTTTATCGACAGCACCGCTCCAGTGGAGAAGCGACTCGCTGCCTACCTCATGCTGATGAAGGAGCCTTCTCAGTCAGATATTAACAAAATCCTCCAACTTCTCCCACAAGAGGAGAATGAACAAGTGAAGAACTTTGTGGCTTCTCACATGGCCAACATCTTAAACTCAGAAGAATTACAAATTGGAGAGTAAGTAAGCCTAATTCCCACTCCCATCTGCTGTTGACAGCCCTGGGATGGAATGTACAAGCATCTATTCTGGTACAGGCACTGCCTGAGGGACTGGGTGTTGTTCTAAAGACTTGTGTGTGTAAAGAAGACCTTGAAGCACAGTCTTGGGGTCAAATGAATCCCACATACTTTAGTAGTATCAGAAATCTATATTTGTTTGGAATATGAGAGAAAATGAATAAGTGCCACTGTATATCAGCTCTAAGAGTATTCCTCTTTTTATCTAGCCTGAAAGCCTTAGTGAAAGAAGCTCTGAAGGATTCTCAACTTCCAACAATCATGGACTTCAGAAAATTTTCCCGGAACTATCACTTTTCCCAATCTATTTCTCTTCCTTCACTTGACCCAGTCTCAGCCAAAATTGAAGGGAATCTTATATTTGATCCAAATGATTATCTTCCTAAAGAAACCATGCTGAAGACAACCCTGACTGTCTTTGGATTTGCTGCAGCTGATCTCTTTGAGGTACGTGGAGACTGAAGAATATCAAGTTCTGTTGTCCATTCTGTACACTGTAAATAGTCAAGCAAGCACCAGTATGGTAGTATGTGACTGTAGTTTCATGACTCAAGAGGCTGAGACGGAGCACTTAAGGGTTTGAGACAAGCCTGGGTAACATAGAAAGACCCCCATCTAAAAAGAAAAAAATCAAGAGAGGTAGCCAACCTGGAAGAGCGCAACAACCATCAGGCAGTTCCTGCCATACTTTGAGGGTCATATGAAGCATGAGTCCTTATATCAAAGAATTTTAGATGGCTCAGAGAAGCCCTAAGCACAGATCTAAGGAAGCATATGAGCTACCTAGTGATATCTATTTCCAACCCCAAATCCACCCTTGATTCTGAAGTCTGGTTTATTTATGGTCTCTGATCCCTGCCTGCCTCTCCCAAAAAACAAAGCAAGGTGAAATTTAAATAGACAACTTCTGTGAAATGCTAGGCTCAGCTCCTCCCTGTAGCATTCACCAAATGCTTGTTTAACAAAACGGATGTAAATATGGGACTCTGAGGTTGATTTATAACCAAAAATCCAATGCCTTATTCTTTCTTGATTTCTTTCTCAGATTGGCTTAGAAGGAAAAGGCTTTGAACCAACATTGGAAGCTCTTTTTGGGAAGCAAGGATTTTTCCCAGATAGCGTCAGCAAAGCTTTGTATTGGGTCAATGGTCAAGTTCCTGATCAAGTCTCCAAGGTCTTGGTGGACCACTTTGGCTACACCAAGAATGACAAACATGAGCAGGTATGTATTGGTTAAGGTTCTTCTCAGGAAAGCTGAGGGTCCCCATGCAAAAGTATTCTTTTCTAAGCCTAGAAGTCATCAAAGTATTACCTACCTAAAATGATACTGTAGCAGTATATAAAATTGTCCAGTGGGCATGAGAGTTAGAATTCTCTGCAGATAATGGCCTCCCAGAAACTCACTGTGTCCAAGACCCAGATTTGCTAGAGGCACTTTAGGGACATGATTGAGCATGAGGTCTAGGAGATGGTTTTGGATTCTAACTTCATTGTCTTCAAGATATGTGCTCATGGACGAGCTTCTTGATAGGCGTATCTGTTCCTGAGTCCCCAGGTACTCGTAATAAACCATACCTTACAAGTTTAAGGACTAGTTTGGATAATGTAAAAACTACTAGGCAGAGTGCCCAACATAAGTACTGATTTTTCAACAAGCAAATACTATGAATTTAATTGAGTATTTTCGTCATTGTCAACTTCTCTTTTGAGCTCTCACTCAGATCAGTGTACTAGCTAATGACCCCAGATCCACTGGAAATCTATCAGTGGGACCTCCCTTAAGGAGTAAAGACTAGATGGACCTTTTTCTCTTAATTTTTTCATATCTAAAGTGTAGTCTTGTGATCAGCTCTACATGACAACTTCTTAGCAGTGCATGCAACAGGTGCACTATGGACCTACCAAATCAGAACCTGCAGAACTAATAGTGTTTGGACAGGATATTATGTCTGCATCTTGTACTATGAATAACCACTACGAAGAAAACAACATGCAATGTATTAATTATTGAAACTGTCCTATTAATCAGTTTTGAAACTGTCTCATTGCTGTTTCTCAATAAAATTATTAATTAAAAACAACAAATCAGAACCTGCATTTTGGTAAGATTCCAAGGGACTCATATCCACCTCCAAGGTTGAGAAGCACTATAGTAACTTGCTTGGGGCTGCTCACTAGTGGTCTCACCTCTCTTCTGATTTACTGGTCTCCTCTTAAAGCTGAGGGTCTTTGATCTGTTTTATGTCTATTTGTTCTCCTTTCTTTTTCAATCCATTGGCATCTGCCTATGGGGTTCTTCAAGTTTCTAAGGAAAACAGGTCTGGAGTCAGGTTTTTTTCTCAACTTGTGACTGATTTATGCAGCAGCTACATTTTCTCAAGAAACCCCTCATTAAAGGAGAGAGGGCTAAGGTAGAGGAGGAAGTGAAAAAGTCTGTAATCTTAAGGAGCCCTAGAGATCCAGGCATCCCAGAGGACAGGGTTTCCCTTTACTATGCCTACTTTTTCTCATATTCAGGACAGCTTTGAAAGCACTATTGTCCCTGATAAAATGTCATGTTTCTTTCATCTCTACTAAGACAAATTATCTTTCAGTAAAAGGTGGAAACCTGATTTCTGTGTCTGCTCTGTACTCCCACCTCCAGCGTGTGTGCTTATTATGCCTACCATAGCTGCAGTAGACAGACCCCAACCCAGAAATCTAAATGTGTTAGAGCCAACATCTCACCAGATGTTTTATTACTCGAATCCCAGGACATGGTAAATGGAATCATGCCCATTGTTAACAAGCTCATTAAAGACTTGAAATCAAGAGACATCCCAGAAGCCAGAGCCTATCTCCGCATCCTGGGCAAAGAGCTTGGCTTTCTCAAGCTGCAAGACCTCCAGCTCCTGGGAAGGCTGCTGCTGAGTGGGGCCCGCACACTGCAGGGAATCCCCCAGATGGTGAGTGAACAAGCCTGACAGTGGGCAGGAGGTTAGCTGGTGCGCTTCTTAGATCTCCCAGACTCTTTTAAAATCCTGGTCACCTGGTCAGAAAAGGTGCTTGTAGCCCTTCACAGATTTGTCTCAAAGTTCATTAAAAATGAATATTGATTTACAAGAAATGAAGCGATTCATATGCTCATTCTACCTTTTAAGAACCTTAGTCTGACCGCAGGAACGATGTTAAGTGTTTTTATCCTCTGCCTGTGATGAAGAAGGCTCCTTTTAATATTGAATAAAATGATGACTATGAAAGAAAGTATTTGGCAAACTGTAATCTACCGCTGAAATAGTTGTTTTGATTTTATTATTATTTACTAACAAAGGAGAAATATGCAAACATACTTCCTGTGATTAGATATATAATCATGTTGGTTTGGAGAAAACATACATCAAGTTATTTTATGGAAATGTTATAAAAAATAGCAAACAATACAGATGATTATATACATCATTCCAGTAGTTCTTGGTTTCAAAATTGATTTTACCATAAAATAATATACTACAAGTAAACCCTTATTTATATTCACACGCAACAAAAACAACATTCAGCCATCCCACGTATGATACTTAAATTTCGAAAAGCTCTGAGGCCTGACAGTATTCCTAAGTACTTTCTGATATTACTATAGTCAATCCAGGGTGATTGCTTATATCCTAGTGCACTGACATCAGCAACAGTTAACTGATTTATCAAACCATTCAGATAACTGAAATATCCTAGTTCTTCCCTTTCTCAATCAAGACAAGTCATTGTCTGATGTTTGAGAGGCTTTGTTAATGAAAATTACTTATCCAAGGCTTCCTTTAAGTTGATCTCCCCTGTTGGATCTGCAGATTGGAGAGGCCATTAGGGAAGGCTCAAAGAATGACTTGTTTCTTCACTACATCTTCATGGACAATACCTTTGAACTCCCCACTGGAATGGGGTTACAGTTGCAAGTGTCGTCATCTGGAGTCATCACCCCAGGGACCAAAGCTGGAGTGAAACTGGAAATGGCCAATGTAAGACACTGTTTGCATCAATTGCAAACAAATAGATGATTGTTGCTCCTTTCCTCTAGGGTGAATGTCTTGTGCATATTTTTAGATGAGTTTCCAGTTCCAGATGAAGTATATAATCGCTATAGTCCATCACTAATCTTTATGAAAAAGTTTAGCATTCCACTAGCATGTGACAACTCTTCAGCTTCAGGTGGGCATAGCAATAAAACAAGACCTCAAAGAATCTCACAACAAATGCTCATTGCTGTCATTTTTCTGTCTGATTGTTCTTCAAGCTGACTGAGGTACTTCTGAATCCTGTGTCTCTACCTCTGGAGAAATGAGAATTTGGCTTTTCTTCCTCCAAATAAATTACAGTAATGTTTCCTGAGATGTGAGTTACCCAGAGATACTTATTGCCAGATGGGAAAGCACAGTTGACCTGACAGCCAAAGACAAAAGTATGTAACAAAACTAAGGTGGCTCTTTTCTGACCTACAGATTCAAGCTGATCTTGTGGTGAAGCCATCTGTGTCCGTGGAGTTTGTGACAAATATGGGCATCATCATGCAAGACTTTGCTCGGAGTGGAGTCCAAATGAACACCAACTTCTTCCATGAGTCAGGCCTGGAGGCCCGCGTGGCCTTGAAAGCTGGGGAGCTGAGGTTCATCATTCCTTCACCAAAGAGGCCAATCAAGCTATTCAGCGGCAGGTAATGCTTGTGGCCAGGAGTGCCTGGTCAGTTTTGAAGAGAGAATTTATAATGCATCAGATCTACAGAATTCAGATAACTAAATTATCTAGAGAGCCAACTGAGATAACTCAAGTTCAGTGAGGCCAACAGGAGGAAAGAGAGAAGGTACTGGATACCTTGTTTTAACCCAGTCTCAGACACACTAAATAATTATCTTTGCTTCTATTTTCCACACATTATTTAATTGGCAGAGCATTACTTAATTGACCTATATCATTCTGCAATGAGACTTAATTAAGACCTTCTGGTTAGTAAATTATTACTAGGTTGTGTTTTTTTAAAGAACAAAGAAACACTAGCTCCAGAGAAATCATCCTACATTTTTCTCCAAAGGAAAGAAAGAATACCATATGCCATACTGATTTCTGTGGTGATCAGTTCAATGAATAAAGCCTGAAACTCTCAACCTTGTGACGAGGAGACCCAGACTCATGTAAAGAGTTTTATTTTCTGTGATGATCTCCACCCCAGATCTACCTTAGTTTCCATATTTCAGACACATCTATTTGATGATCCAGAAATACTATCTAATTGTCTATTAAGTGCTCAGAATATAGAGCAAGATGTACAAGGTCCCTAACTTTTCAGACCTTGAGTTTACTGGAAATACAAAGGAAATGGTAGCCATGGAGGGAGGGTTGGGTGGGAGGAAATGAAGTACTAGAGTACCGTGAAGTTATTTTTCATGTAGTCTGTGGGTGTTGGGAAATGTTTCCAAAACAAGAACATTTATTCAGCTGTAGAGGGCTGTTCACTTATCCAAGCAAAAGAGAAAGGAATGAGCATTCTAGGTAAAGAGCAAAGCACGTGTAAAAGAAGAGGAAATGGCTCAAGAAAGTGGTAGAAGTTGAGTAAAGTGTTCAGGGAGGTTAAATGGGAGTTGGCAAGGAGAGGGTGGCCCGGATCAGACCGTACCCAGCCTGGGAAGCCACCCACAGGGCTTGAGGTTCTTTCAAAAGCAAAGGAGTTAAAGAGGAGATTATAAATAAAATAGGTTGCTGTTTTAGAAGAAATGTGCAGGCTGGAAGGTGGAAAGGGAGCAGAATGGGAGGTGGAAGTGACCTACCCTGGAGGACAGCCAGGGTGGAGAGGACCAAGCAGCCTCTAGAAACTGTAGGAGGTAGAACTGTGAGTGCCTGGTGACTGGCTGCACCCGAGGACAAGGAAAAAGGGAAAGGCAATGGGAGTGTTGCTCTTTGTTGGTGTGGGGACCTCAGAAGGAGAGCTACTGACTCAGAGAAAGATGGAAAATTCAACTCTGGTTGAGCTGCCTTTGTATCCTACAAAACAACCAGTGGCAGTTGGGCCTCTGGATCAAAGCCAAGGAACAAGTTTTGAGCTCATATATGGATTTGGGCATCACCAGGAAATAAAGATGAAATCAATAGCAATTGATATACAGTGAGATGTGAGAGACTAGGCTAGAAGTACAGAAAATATAAACATGTGAAGGGAGAGAAGGAATGAAAGCAACAAGTGTAGAAGACAGAACAGAAAGGCAGCAGACAATAAAGGCCATGAGTAAGGGTTCAGAGAAGCCAAAGTGTAGCCAGAGGGTAGGAGACCATATATGCAGTCTAATACTGGCACTCAGGGATCCAGCCTATGTGCAACACTTGGTTTTAAAGCACCACCAAAATTGAGGAAACAATACGAGGAAAGAACATGATGCTTAAAAGAACACATCCTTTGCACTTACTAATTTTTTTAAGTACCCTCCTCTCATTTCAGAGGTTATAAGGGAATACCATGATCGGTTCAGAGGTTACACACTCAGACATCTTAATCCAACCCCAAGTCCACAACTCTACTGAGTATTTCTCAGAGGACAAACAGGACTTAGAGGAAGAGGGAAGTTGGAGATATTAATAAAAGCATCTCTTGAGCCATGATAAGGAGAGCACTCATATAGCAGCTGAATGAGGAGTGCATGTGAAGAACGCTGGTGGAAAGAAGCAACAGTAAGAGGTTTAAGAGCTGATTAGCTTTTTGTGGTGGTGAGTACTAGCTAAGAAAGACAGTTAAAAGGGGAAGACTTACTTTGGCTCTGAGAAAATTTCAGAAGTTTCAGTCCTTGCTGGATGGGTTCCACTGCTGAGCGCTGCAGTGAAGTGGTGCATCATGACAGAAGGGAAAATGGTGTGGGGGGAAGCTGCAAAGCAGCCAGGAGAGAGATGGGGAGAGTCAAAGAGAGAAGGACTGGGAAAGGAAATAGCCTCTGGGTCACACTCCTGGGCTCAACTCCTGTTTCCATCACCTCCCAGCAATGCCATCCAACAAATGACTACCTCATTAGTGGGTCCACCCATTGATGAAGTCAGAATTGTCATGACCCCCAGACACTTCCCGAGAATCCATCAGCAACTAAGCCTGTAGCACATGAACCACTTGGGGGAACCAATTGGATCCCAACCATAACAGAGAGCAGGGTTCCCATTGCCCAAGTTCCACCCAAGTGAATAGTTAGCTGCCACCTCTGAGCTTCTGTTTCCCCTATAAAATGAGAAGACTACTCCTTCCATTGGAGGGATTAAGGGTAAGTACATAAAGAACTCAGTGCAATGTATGAAACATGAAAGTCACTGTGATTGTTAGTCATATTGTTATTCTCCTTGTTTATTTCTTAGTAAGTCAAATAATTTGAGGTGGTTATGCACTAAGAGGGTACATCTGTATTGAGAATCAGTGACGTTATTTTCAACTCATGATTTGAATATAACTCAGATCTTTCATTCTTCACCAGCAACACACTACATTTGGTCTCTACCACCAAAACAGAAGTGATCCCACCTCTCATTGAGAATAGGCAGTCCTGGTCAACTTGCAGGCCTTTCATCACAGGTCTGAATTACTGCACCACTGGTGCTTACTCCAATGCCAGCTCCACAGAGTCTGCCTCCTACTACCCCCTGACAGGGGACACCAGGTGAGAAATGCTCAGTCCCCAGCTCTCATTGGCTTACCTCCCATGTACAGCCACCTGGCAGGGCAAAAAAAAAAAAATGTGTCATGTGGAATTGGCCTAGAAAACCTGGCTCCTTGGTTTGTACTATTCTCCAGATATCTAAAGCATTGATCCTCTGGCCAACTCTTGCTGTCCCCTCTTTTCCTTCAGGCAGATTCCAGCTTAATCCTAATTCATTGTCAGAGTTTCTGAGCTTCCACACTCATTAGTCTAAGCTTCTTGGAGTTTCCTAGTGTGCACAAAGCCTGCACCATGCCTTGAGATTCCTTATCTTCCACCCCTCCACACACACTGCTACTTCTTGTGCTCAGGTTTTCTGAAAAAACCATCCAACCCTACTCTACTTTTCCAGAAGCCCTGGGAATCCTGTGATCATCCCCCATCTTGGGCTCTTGGGGGAATTGAAGGGGATCATCAAGATCATTATTAATTAGTTAAGGACAAGATATGATGTTACAATTAGGGCCATATTTTTATTGCACTCAAGGCTGAATTGTTTGAGAGATGTTATTTCCATTCTCAAAACCTCTAATTTGATGTGTTGTAACATTTGTAGATATGAGATGGAACTGAAGCCTACAGGAGAGGTAGAGCAGTATTCTGCCAGTGCAACCTATGAACTCCAGAGAGAGGACAAAGCCTTAGTAGACAGGCTGAAGTTTGCCATTCAAGCAGAAGGTAGGTATCCAACAGGAGGATGTTCCAGCTCTGCCCTTGGTCTCAGGCTCAGGATTCCCAAGGAGAATGTATTTCATATAAAATATTTAACAAATAGATGCTGAATGAGTGGGAAGTCAGTACCAGGCCTCAGAGCTGGGGCTGGAACACAGAGCAATGGAGAAGTAATCAAGCTTTCACAGGAATTCCAGTAAACAAGTAAATATTCAAGATATCAGAGAAGTGCTGGGGGTGCTTAGTGGGACCTCAGGAATTCTGGGAGAGAAGCAGGGCAGGGAGGCCATACATCTGAGAATGATAAAGAGACATTGTCTTAGTAAAGTAAGCTTAAATAAGAGATGGGGTAGGAGCAAGGGGATCAGTCATGGTGGAAGAGTGCTACACACTAAGGCCAAGCAGGTGCCAATGCCCCAAGGCTGTGTGAGTGTCACGTGGAGGGGGTTTGGAAGCCATGCGGCTGAAGCAGAGAGGCCAGGGATAGAAAATGGGACCGAAGAAAGGGTAGTGGGGGAAAAATGGTCTTACAAGCCAGGGTAAGAACTGGATTTTTTTATTTGTTTTCTTTTATGACTTCAGTCTGTTAAAATTTTTTTGTTTATGAAAAAATAAAACAGATTTTCACAATCAAATAATATGAGAATATCAGTAATTATTACACATGTATCATTATCCTCATAGAAATTACTCCAACTACAAGACAGAAACCAAAGAATTTTTTTTAACGGTACTGGGAATTGAACTCAGGACCTCATGCTTGCTAGGCAAACACTGTGCTGCTGAGCTAAATCTCTGGCCAAAAAAAAAAAAAAAAAAAAAAAAAAAAAAAATTGTGAAAAAGAAAGAGATAATAACACAAACCTTACTTTTCAATGAACTAAGATAAACTAGAAGGACAAATGAAAGCAATTAGTGTATCTATTGAAATACTCTTTTAAAACAGAAACTTCTTAATTCCTACTTGTCTCTCTTCTATTTTGTTCTTTATTTGCATTTCTCATATAAGATAAACCACATGATACTCACTTCACTTAACATTATGTTCTAAAGTTGTACCCATTTGCCTACCAGTGCAAGTTTATCTTTCTTTATGGTAATGTCAACTCCATTGTGCATAAAAACCAAATTTCCTCATCCATTCATCTGATGATGGGCAAACACCCTGTTTCCAAGACCTAGTTATTGTAAATTGTGCTGCTACCGCTATGGGTATTCATTTTTTTCCCCTATAATACAATTATTTTAACATTTGGGAAGATACATAGAGCCCTCTCTTAGTTTTTGAGAAATCTCTATACTCATTTCCATAGCAGTCATACTAGTTTTCACTAACAATATAATAGAGTTCCTTTTTCCCCACATTCTTACCAGCATTTGTTATTATTAGATATTTTGAGGATAGCCATTCCTTTTAGGGTAAGATCATTTTTCATGAATTTATTGGCCATCTGCACTTCTTTTGAATGTGTCTATTCATTTCTACATATTTTTAGTCTTTTATGTATTCTCTATGTTAGTCCGCTCTCTCGCTCTCTGAAAACAACTGGCAAAATTTTTTTCCTATTCTATAGATTGTCTCTTCACTCTAGGGGCTGTTTCCTTTACTATGCTGAAGATTTTTCATTTGATGTGATCTCATTTGTTGATTCCTGGAAATATTTCTTGTCTCACTGAAGTTTTCATTCATAGAGTCCTTGCCTATGTCTTCCAGAGTTATGCCTTTGTGGTCTTCCAACAGATTGCTTCTCTTTTAACGTTTACATTGTTTATTCATTTTGCTTCAGGTTTAGTACATGGTGAGATATATGAGTTTAGACTCAATATTCCACATTTTTAAGACCTTGAGGTATAACAGTAAGTTACTTATTTGAGCTTGTTCTGTTTTTCTGATGTGTGCATTCACCACTCTCCTGCCAGGTGCTGGTCTGTTCTTCAGTCAGGTATTTTTTGTTAGTTGCTACCTCTACTGCCCTGTGTTATAAAGATTACAGGCAATGAGCATGGCTTTCCATTCTGGAGCTATCCAACTATCTTATCTCTTAGTGTTCTTTTTCTCCTTTGTCAAGTATCAAATAGTTTTATGGGTCTGGTGTCATTTCTACTTCTTTCATTCTGTTCTGTTGATCCACATGCCTGTTTTGTGCCAATAAAATGGTGTTTTAATCACTATAGCTTCATAATATAACTTCAAATCTGGGTTTATGAATAGCCATTTTGATCATAGTGGTTCTGCCTAATCAGGAACAAGAGATGATTTTCCATTTTCTGATGTCTTCCTTTATCTCTTTTTTTCAGTCTCATAATCTGCATTGTAGAGGTCTTGCCCTTCCTTAGTTAGGTTAATACTTAAGTATTTCATTTTTATGCTATTGAATAACACTGGTTTTTTATTTCTTTTCTCAGTGAGTTTGCTCTTAGCATGTAGGAATGTTATTGACATGTATGTATTTATTTTGAATCTTACTATACTTCTGAATTCAGTTATCAATTCTGAGAGTGATTTAGTAGTTTTTTGAGTTTTGTAGTAAATGATCATGTCATCTTCAGATAAATATATTTTTACTTCATCCTTTCCTATATATGTCCCTTTTGTTTTTCTTTTGCATGATGGTTTGGGCTAATAGCCTGAGGACTCTGTTGAATACTAGTAAGTATGGTCATCCTTGTCTTGCTTCTGATTTTAGGGGGGAAGCTTTCCCCATTTAATATGATGTTGGCAGAAATTTGGTCATGAATGGATTTTATAATGTTGAGGGAAGTCCTTCTAGATGCATTTTCCTCAGGGTTTCTATCATGAGTGGATGTTGGATTTTGTCAGAAGCTATTTCTGCATCTATTGGGATAGTCACATGACTCTTGTCCTTGCTTCTGTGGTAAGTTACAGTTATTAATTTGTGTGTGCTGAAGTATCCCTGGGAGGAGTCCTAGTTGGTCATGATGACAGTCTTTATGATGATTTGTTGCACTCTGTCAGTATCTTGTTAAAGGATTTTTACTTATATGTTCATTAGAGAAATTTATCTATAGTTCTTTTGGTTCGATCTCTATGTACCTTTGGAATCAGGATAATGTTAGCCTCTGAGAATGATTTTTAGAAGTATTTCTTCCCTCTCAGTTTCTGATTTTAGAGGGGAAGCTTTCCCCATTTACTATGATGTTGTCAGTAGTTTGGTGCTCAAATTCAAAAGTTTAATGACTATCGGTTTAGACCATACATGAAGTAGAATTTGTCTCTGAATTCATCAGGTTCTAGACCTTTCATAATAATAATTATTATTATTATTGCTTCAATCTCATTGCCTATTACTGGATTGTTCAAGACTTTTAAATTTTTTTTTTGGTTCAGTTTGAACAATGCATATATACCTAGGAATCTTTCCATTTCTTCTGAGTTCTTGATAATTTGGCATATAGCTCTGTGAAGTTGTTACTAATATTTTCTGGATTTTAGTAGTGTCCATTGTATTTCACCTTTTACATTTCTAATTGCATTAAAAAAGATTGGCAGGGGCCAGGCAGATGACTTGGTGGAATAAGCACTGCCCTGGAAAGCACAATGGTCTGAGTTCAATCCCTGGTTCTGCCAAAAAAAAAAAAAAAAAGATTGGCAAATGATTTATCTATTTTATTTTTTCTTTCAAAGACCCAGATCTTCAGTGTATCACTTCTTTATGTTGTTTTAACTCTGCATTTCATTCATTTATGCCCTGATCTTTACAAGTTATACCCTTTCCAAGCTCTGGTCTTGTTTTCTTATTTTTCTAAGGCATTGAGGTACATCAGTAAGTCATTTTTTGAGCTTGTTCTACTTTTCTGACGTGTGCCTTGCCATTCTTCTCCTGGGTGCTGGTCCCTTCTTCACTCAGGTCAGTCTGTTAGCTGTTGCCTCTGTTGCCCTGTGTTATGAAGCTTTCAGGCACGGATCATGGCTTTAAATTCAGGAGCCCTCCAGGCTCAGGTGTAGGTTCCCAAGGGCCATGGTATTGGCTGGGGGAGGGTGGAAGCTTCCGGAGACCTCCACAGGGGACTCAGGTCTTTAGCAATGAACCCTAGCCTCTTGCCAATTTGACCATTCCTGTGAATGAAATGAGAAGTCATTGAAAAGTTTTCATGAGTTAATTTATGTGTTTGTAGGAAACAGATCATAAGCAGACAAAGACAGGAAAAACTAATAAGTAGTTTGTAGCAGTAATCCAGGCAAGGTGCTTTGGTTAGAGTAGTGGCAGAGGAGAGATGAGAAGTGGCCATGTTTAAAGATTAGCCTTGCACTTCTTGAACAAGCTGAGACTTCCCTAGCTCAGAACCTTGGCATGTCTGACCCTCTGCCTGGAATGCTCCCTCCAGCATTCAATATGGCTCAGCTCCTCTCTTATGGTGGTCTCTGTCCACATATCTCTTTAGCAGAGAGAGCTTCTCTGATCACCACATGTGAAATAGTTCTTCTTCTGTCCATTTCCCTCCTTTCTCCTCATATCTAGCTTAATTTTTCTTTATAACATCTGTCTCCATCTGGCGTGGGCATTTGACTGCTAATTGTCTGTTTACCCCCACTAGAAGGTGAGTTCCCCAAGGGCAGAGTGCCCTGCTCCATGAGCAGAGCACAGTGTGTGCTAGGCAATCAGTAATCAGTAAAGACTTGACAATCAAATGATCAAATGAATAACCACAGCATTGAAAAAGGAAAGTGAAATTCTGAACTGTGCCTTCATTTAAGCTCAGTGAGTACTACTGCTTTGCCTGCCTTTTCTGCTCCTCCCTTTCCATAAACATAACTTGTAAGCATGACTTTCTTGATCCTCTTATTCACTCTCTTAGGTGTGAAGCAGACCGAAGCTACTTTAATGTTCAAATATAATCGAGGGAGCAGGACTTTAACCAGTGAAATGCAAATTCCAGATTTTGATGTTAATCTTGGGACAGTCCTTAGAGTCAGTGATGAATCTTCTGATGACAAAAAGTCTTACAAACTCAATCTAGACCTTCAGAACAAGAAAATCACAGAGGTTGCACTCATAGGCCACATAAGGTAAGGAAGATTTCAGGCACCTGACATGAGCTGCAGTCCCTGCTGGGTCTCCTCTTTTTCCTCCAGCTTTAAATCTCACAAAACCAAAGGCATCCTTGCTTGGCAATTCAAGTAGCACCCAGAGGCATCAGTGCTTTGACATACTCAATACACATTCAGTTGGATCCTCCTACCATTTATTAAGTGCTGAACTATCTACTACTAAATATTAAGCTTAGTGCATTAAAATAATATATTCTCTTCACAATAAACCACAAAGTAGGCCTGAGTTTTTGTGTTTTATAAACAAGAAAACAATAGCAAAAAGTGGTTTATTCATTTGATGATGGCTGCAGAGCTAGTATCAGCACAGCAGGATGAAAACAACTGTCAAAATGCGTACACTTCCCTCTACTTCCCTACAAAGTGGTGAATCTATGCTCAGTGTTGGCTTTAGAAGTTAAAGGGCTCAGTCTATCAATGGCTATGACTCTTCCTGTGTCTTGTTTGTATCACCAAATATAGAGCTTCTAATTTTTAAGTCCTGTGAATCCCCTTGGAATGGATAAAATCATTGATCTTATCTGCTTTCCTTCTCAATAGTCATGACACAAAAGGAGAAGGCAAAATCAAAGGTGTTATTTCCATACCCCGTTTGCAAGCAGAAGCCAGAAGTGAGATCCTAACCCACTGGTTCCCCAACAAACTGCTGCTCCAGATGGACTCCTCCGCAACAGCTTATGGCTCAACTCTTTCCAAGAGGGTGGCATGGCGTTATGGTACGTGCCTTGTTCCCTATGAGAACACTACCGAGGCAGCTGTCAGTGTAGCGCCCTAATTACCAGCTGACCTACCACTACTGACAGCTTTTTCATGTGTGCATTTTCAGATGATGAGAAGATTGAATTTGAATGGAACACGGGGACCAATGTGGATACTAAAAAAGTGGCTTCCAATTTCCCTGTGAACCTCTCTGGTTCTCTTAGAAACTTACATATGCATGCCAATAGTCTCCTCGATCACAGAATTCCACAAATAGACATGACTGTCTCAGAGATGGGATCCAAATTAATAGTTGTAAGTATGAATCAGCCAGAAAAATAAATATACAATTATATGTGTTAATTACATCCTCAATTCTCAGGTGCAAAAGAATGTTCAAAGACATATACAGATGCTTCCTGACCCCAAGAAATTCCTAGAAAGCATCATATATGCATAGTTACCCAATGCATAGTTACCCAATTGGTTACCAAATGAATACTCCTAAATAAAAGCATTTGCTGTGCCTAACTTACTTAAAAGCATCAAAGAAAGCTGTAGGACACTTACTAGGGATCCAACTCTTGTTATTTTTATAAAATATGGGATGAGATCATTTATTGGCAATTTTCTGTAATTTATTTTTACTATTTAGTGCATTATCCTGCTTGACAATTGAGCTGTTAAATCTAGACTCCATGTTACATGTATCACTCTATGTTAACTATGCTCTGAGGCTCATCTAGGCCTGCTCATTGCTCTGAAAATCTTCTGCTGTTTTGTAGGCAATAAACACATGGCTTCAAGAAACATCTGGTAGTCTTCCTTATGCCCAGACTCTTCAAGATCATCTCAGTGGCCTAAAAGAGCTAGACCTCCAAACGATGAGATTACCATCTTTCCACATCCCTGAAAACCTCTTCTTAAAAAGGTAAGAGAAGAAGTAAATGAGAGAACTCTCTCAAGCCATGCAAATTAAATTAAACACCTTAGCGAACATGATTTAGACTTTTCTATTCAATTTAAAATTTTAAGAAATAATTTATGTGTTTAAGAAAACAAATAACTGCAACATGAACACTGTGACACTTTTTCGTTATTAAATATGAGGTCAGATGTAAAAACTAACACAGTTACAAAGAACTTAAGAGAATAATTGGCACAGAGACTTAGCTGTTGGTCATTGACTATACTCTTGTTACATGTTAGCATCCTGGATTGGTAGCATTCACCTCCTTTCATAGTAATGCAGTAGTTCATTCACTTATTAACAGTTGGACACTGAATTCTTATTTTCTCTTTATGTTAACCTAATAGTCCATCATATATGCATAATAATGAAAGTGTGGCAAAGTGCTTTTAGGTGTTCTTCATCTCTTGATATCCAAAGCCATTCCAAAGGTCATCAGAAAGGAAACTATTATCTCTTCTCCACACAGAACATCAGAGAGATTTAAAGAACTTAATTCATTAAAACAATATTGCCAATTAGCAGAAGCTAAGACTATCAGCCAAGTTTACTGCATTTGGGTTCTTTCTAAATATCAATTTGTCTCAATTCAGTTTAGAAAATTTGTATGAAGTATCTGTTCAGTAAAACAGAAAATGTTAAACTAAATACAGTGAGAAGATAGAACTAAAAGATTTTTAGACTAAAGATTTTTTGTCTTTCCTCCCAGGAATATAGGTATTAACAAAGGAGTGAATAGCTAATTAGATAAGCAGAATCAGGACATAGTCTTTCAGATAGGTAAAAGGAACCACATCTCTAAAAGAATAAGAGAAAATATCTAGAGCTGACCAGATGGTTCAGTGGATTAAAGCACCTACTTAGGCAGACACACGGACCAGGGTTTGATCCCCAGCATGCTGTGCTGGCCCCACCCCCAGGGCATATTGAGCCAGGTGATTGAGACTGGGCTTGGTGGCACACACCTGTAATCCCAGCACTTGGGAGTCTGAAAACAAGAGGATCACTATGAGTCCGATCTGTGTAGTGAGTGAGATACAAAAAAAAAAAAAAAAAAAAAAAAAAAAAAAAAAAAAAAAAAAAAAAAAAAAAAAAAAAAAAAAAAAAAAAAAAAAAAAAAAAAAAAAAAAAAAAAAAA